>KZ807418.1:381422-391731 GCA_000696205.2 Oncopeltus fasciatus
GTTTTCAATTTCAATGACGTTCCGTGTCAAATTGTTGATAGTTGCCGAGCTTTCGCACATCATGTGATGGCTTCTTCAGGGCTGAGTAGAGAATCATTCTCTACTCAGCCCTGAAGAAGCCATCACAGGATGTGCGAAAGCTCGCCAACTATCAACAACTTGACACGGTCCAACCCGGAAGAAGACGTAAATAATTTTACTAAAGTTATTAAAGAGGTACAATTGCAACGGATAAGCAAACTCTAGGAGTTGTGACGAGGACGACATACACTGGAGAAATGCAAGAAGAGTTGTGTATTGTTGGAGCTGGAATCTAAAAGAGTGGGGGATTCTGAGAATGGATGGAACAATACTTAAAATCTAAACATAATTTACGTAATAGTCATGATAATATTAGTATGCACGCGGGGTTTTACAATATGCTGCACCTGGAAGTACAACCTGAGGATGTTGCTGATGAAAAAAATCAATCAAACTATTTGTTAAATTATTATTTAGAAATTTTTTGAAAAATTCAATTATGTAATAGCTTATAAAAATAAATTGAAGTAAATATAACAATAAAGAGTAAATAATTGGCATAAAAATAGTGGTTTGCTCATTATTATTGAAAGGTTTAACAATTTTTTGTTTTAAATTATGTAAGCATAATTTCTTTAATCTAACAGAATATTCAATTGGTTAAAAAAATTTTGAACAGGGGTCATGATGCGATTTTTGACAATTTTATTTAGCTCTTAACCACTACAAAATTGGGGGAAGATAAAAGTATGGTAAATTCAAAATTGAGTTGTGTGTGTGTGTGTGTGTGTGTGTGTACCCTTTTTGAAAATAAAGACACAATTCGGCATTGACTTTAAAAGCTAGTAATTTTCTAAGGAGTCCTCGAAATGAATTTATTTTATCAAAAATATCATCAATCAAGATCCCACTCAACCCAATTATACATTATTCATTTTATTTAATTTTTTTTTTGTTATTGAAATCTAATTTTACCACAATTTCTAATCATGATTTAAAGTCTTGTCCAAAAACTTTACATTAACCATATTTGTCAACACACAACTCTGTAACAAGTGCACAGGCGGTTGCAGAGTACGGTTGGGGATAATTTGTGAAAGACTAGCTCCAGTGAATGCGGAAAGGGTGAGATTGTCGAGGAAATTAGCGGCTCCAGGAAAGAAAACGCCCACCACTTTCAGTCTTCCTCCAGCCAATCCTGCCAATGTTCACCCCCTCCAGGTCCTGCTTCTCAGAAGAACCACCCATAACCTAACCAGACACAGAAGTGATCTGCTGATCTCCAGAGATCAACCCTCCGGCGCATATATATATATATATATATATATGGCACATGGCTAAATTTATAGCGGACTAAATTTTTAGTGTCTCCTGTATCTAGGAAAAGTGATGAATATTTTTTTAATGATTAATGCCATGGTACAAACGTGTATGGTTTGAGTACTTGAGTAGAAGGCAAGTGACCCACGACATTGATGACTGAAGGAATAAGTTTGCTCGGGCAAGGCAGTAGCCGAGCTGGGAGTGCGGAGGAGAAGGGCCCATATCGATCCGGGCAGCCCGATTATCGTGCGCTATGCAGGCCCGCCCCTGCCTTCGTCCTAGCTACCCTCCTACTTGCGTAACNCTTATTCATTCATTAATATGAATTAAATATAGAAATAAAAAAGAAAACTTCTTATTTATTATAATTTATGGATATGTGAAAAAATAGGCGATAGACAGGAACTCCCTTATTTTTAATCAGTGAATAATTTTCTGGAGGGGTGGCCAGAATAATATGTTTATTGGATATAATAATGGAAAGAAAATATTTAAAAATAATTCTAATAAATGAACTGTCTCTCGGTAGATACGTAGAATAACCTTTCTCTTTCCAATCTAATTTAAATATCAAATTCACAGGCTTCACCCCCAAAACTAACTCATTATCATAATCCCCACTTAATTGAAAGTTAATTCGGTTAATAATGATCAACCGGATGGGAAATAAACGAACGAAAAAATTTCTTCATTTTGATCCATATTCATTAATCAGTGAAACGAAAACTCCATTTCTATACTAATATAGCTAAATCATTATATAAAGAGTAGCTAAATAACAATAAACACTTAAAGTAGTAGTAGTAGTAGATCATTGGAGGGCAATCAACTTCTAGGTTATTACGCCCTATAAATATACATTGATATATTTACTATTAATTAGTTAATAAACGACAGGAATCAGGATTATTTTGACCACTATAACAATAAACACTTAAATATTTCTTCATACCAAACTTTCGCGCATCGTATGATGGCTTCTTTAGGGCTGAAAGTATAATGAGAGAGACTCCAGGTCCAAGGGGAACTCATACCCCTGAAGTAGCCATCAAATGATGTGCGAAAGTTTGGCATAGGTAACTTTAATATATGGTCAAACCCGGGGGAAGTATTTATGAATATTCCTGGAGACAGTGGAAGCCTACGTGAACAACAAGCAACACCTTCATAAGATCGAAAATGAAAAAAAGATAAATACAATGAAAAACGGTAAATTATTTCATTGCTATTATTATTTAAATATTAGAACATCAGAGAGAACAATGAGTGTAAAAAGTATGATCAAACTCCAGGCTGATTCACACAAGCTGAGTGAAAAACCAAAAAGAAACTCTCAAACCTCGAAGTTAATTTCTGAATTATTTTTATTATAATTAATTGNAAATTTGAACTTAATGATCTAGGGTTGTTCAAATTAAGTGATTAAATAAATTTGATTGAGGAGAAAATTCCCTTTTATACCTTAATATTGACAATTGAAAATAGCCAGCATCCTTAACAGGTTAACTTTATGAGTGAGGTTTCCCTCATATGAACCTATCCCTATGCAGTGCTAAAACTGTTTTAAATTTAGACATTATGCCAAGGGTTATATCTGTAATGTTATGATGCTTAATTTAACTAATGAAATTCCCTACACAAACTAGTTGAAAAAAAAAACACATCAAACTGGCTGGATTAGTATATAGAACCTAATATCAGTTTAGATTTACAGAATGGCAAAGTGGATTCAGAAAGGGGCAGAGTACTCATGTTTATACAGGGTGCTTATTTCAGGGCGGCTCAAATGTATTTCCTGCTTAAACAGTTAATCTGAGCAAAAAATTCAAAAGGAAAAATTGATAGTCCCTCATATCTAGTTTCAGAATGTGTGACTTGTTATAGATTGTTGTACGCTTAAGCAACTGATATCTTTCTTGCTTCTGGATCTTGTGAACTTTTCCTGCTGAGAATCCAGTTTGCCTGGCTATCTCAGGAATGCTGAGGTGTTGATTTGATCTTACTCTTCTTATGATGTCCACTACTATTTACCACTTTATAGCAAAAATTTCCTTGATGTGCATTATTTATAATTCGTAGAAAGGTTAGACCTGGTTTGGAAAGAAATTAACTTAAAGCTAAACAGCACATCTATGACACTATCCAAAAATATATAATAAATATATCATATAATAAAAAACAAAAACGAATGAATAATTAAGTTTAAGTAATATATAAACAACAGGTTTCCAGCTCTTAGTCAATGGGTGGTACACAACAAACTGTTCTTAAATACATCCAAAATGAAATTAACATGAATTTTAAAATGGATGTTGATGTACTTATCCCAAAGTTTAACTTATCAGGTGATGAACTAGTCACTACTTTCAGGTATATAAAACTGGGAGAGGAAAAAAAATACCAAAATCTTAGAAATAATTTAGGATCAAGATGAATATTGATAATGAGTTTTAAAAAAATTAATAAAGCTACATATTTATTAAACGGACTTAAAAGTATCTTGGACAATAAACAAATAGTAAGTATATACCATATGGTTTTTGAATTTTAGTTAAGTGCATTTTAGCGATATATTAAAGAAGCTTCATAAATTTCTATTATAAAAAAGCGGGTTATTATAGCCATGTCTAAATTGCACCTATTTATATATACCATAAGCCTAATAACATTAAAATAAAATTCTTAACACTACGATTGACGGGGATACCCACTGTTATTCGAGTCGTCAAAAAAGTTATTTATTAACCAATAAACTTTTGATATCCTTTTACGAAAAAGGATTGAATTTTACTGGGGTAATTCTGTATAATTCATGTCCAAAAGGAATTTAATTATAAACAAACTAATTTATATCAATTGAGGGGCAGAAAGATTTTCAAAATCTAATTTAAAGAATTACATATACTCATCACTATCATCATTTGTTAGCAATATTATGCTACTACATTATTTACTAGTGATAATATGTGATGTTTGTGTTTGTGATAAGGTACGTTATATATGTTGTTTGATATGTTATTATCCTTTATGAATATCAGTATTATGTATGTGGGTTTAACACTATTGATGAAATGTATTTATGATAATAATATATTAAATACATGACTTACAGACGTAGCCAAATACTAATGTATATTTAGTGTGTACGAATATAACTTATTACACACCAAGTACTAAATAACGTAATGTAAACAAGCACTAAAAAACGTAAAACATTTAAAAGAATAGATAACAGATTTAACCCAAGATAAACCCCAACAGTCAGGGCGTAATAACCATGATGTTGATCGCCCTATANATAAAGGATTATCTGCCAACGTTTCGGCTTACATTGTAAGCCATCTTCAGGGCTATCATGAAGATGAGAGAGGACGTCCTGTCCCTAAGTCCACATTTCCATGACTTATTCATTTATAATTTATTAATTCAATGTTTCATTCTTTTTTGTACTTTGTGCAAACCTTACTTTAAAACATTTATTTAGAGGGAAACTGTTTGAGAGAAATCCCAGGGAGTTGACAGTGGATTCCAGTCGGAATACAATGTAACCGTTTGGGAGAGCAAGGGAAATTGTAACACACCCCGTTGTACTTCCCCCCCTTTATAAGGTCCCCGAAGGCCGACCTTAAATTGGGACAGGTTAAAGTCGGATCCCCCCGAAATTTAATTATCCGCATAAGGGATGTTCGGGGGGTGGTGTGTGCGCGTGTGAGAGCCCTCCCCTCGCCAACCCCCCGGAGTTTGGCTCTCACCCCTCACCGCCAGGGGTACACACACCCCTCCGTCCCAGAGAGAGGCCGAACGAGCCAAGCCGACCGTTTTAAGACTCAACAACCACTTAATTAATTAAGAGGCCGCTCAAGCTAACTTAACGCGGACTTTAATCCCCCAGCTATTTGTACTTTATTCCCTCAATCATTCTCCCTTAAAGACCGGCCAAGTATGCCCTATATATCTAACTGAACAAACAGAGGACATTTAAGGCAAAAATAAAAGGTCTTTTTTGAAAGTTCTTTGCTTAGAGGAAAATAGAAATAGATATGCTAGGATTTTTTTTTTTTTTTTAAGAGAAATGACTTTTTAATTAAGAGTGTAAGTTCGTTAAAAAAAATTTATAAATCTAATTCAATTCGTCCTTCTGTCAGATTTTCGATAGGACCTATCTTTTCTCAATTCATAGGTATCCAGTGGATCCCAAAAAATTCCATTTCATCCTTTACCGATCTTTTTCTATTTATTGAAAATATAAAAATAAAATTCATAATAATATTTTCAGTTCCAATAACCTGTCGTTTCATATATACACATTTCACTGCTTTAATTTATAAATAATAACAATACAGGAAAATTTAATAATAAAGAAAAACATACAATTATGTAGACCAAAGAGATATTAACATCTAAAGTATACAAATTTCATATAAAATAAATTTATTTGGAATTTTTACATGTGATAATAGAGCCTGAAGTGATTAATATAAATAAGATTGACTGTTGTAAAACTGATGACAGAATCACAGAAGGATAGGCGTTGGGCGCTTGTGGGCGGGTCTTGTTCCTGTTGACTTACTGTAGTTTTTGATTTTTTTGTATGAGGATGTTTCTGTTTGTTTTACAATTACAAATAAGAATTTACTTGTTTTGAAATATAAGTGTATTTTTGTAAGGAGGGCACATTTGTTTTACTATGCAAAGCTCTTATTTTTTCTTTAAAATGGGCTATTTGTTGCTATCATCAAACATTTATTATAAATAGTCTGTAATTTTTTAATATTGATTTTACTGGTAAAATTTAAACTGCAGGGCAAGCTTAGATTAATACGGGTATAACAGTATTTGTTATTAGTAGTCAGCTGAGAATTTGTATTAAAATAAGGAGACATATTAAACATTACTTTAGTTGATTTTTCATAAGTGATATCAATATGTAGGCTCAAAGTAAGCCTCTTATCTAAATAAAAGCGTGACTGTGCAACACATTCACTAAAATTAATTTTAATAATGTCTAGAAGCTTGATAAGTAACGTTCAGGAGGCCTTCTTTTTCTAAATAATATAGCCTCTGTTTTATTTACATTTATTTTAATTATCTATTTAGCGTAGCATATTAAGTAGTGTTTCTCTTATATTCGATTCTTTATAGTATCTACTCTGTAAGAAAAACATGTGATAGCTGTGTTATCGCGAAACTGTGGGAGAGTGAAACTTCTTTTTTTTATTTTTTTGTAATCGAGAGGTCATTTATGTAAACATTCTAAAGTGTAGGTAACAGGACAGAACCCTGTGGCAGATTGGCTGAAGGGTATTTGTATTTAAAAGAGGTAGTAAAACGTCTATTCTCTATGAATGAATATATTAGGACAATAAGAAGGGGAGAAATTCGTAAAAAGAACCAGTATACTTTTTATATTGAATTGTAATCCTGATTCGATAGCGTTGAGAAGGAAAAAATCTTTGATATATAATTTTGCAAACAAATATTATGGTTGATCCATCTATGCCAAATATCAAGTTTCCTATATAGGAAGTGGGTCAGAATTAGTTTAGTTTAATATTATCTTGAAACGTAATATAGGAGCAATAGTTTTCTTGATTCTGTCATTATACTTCTAGACACTGCAAAGAATTAACTCTTTATAAAACGACATTTACTACAATACAAAGTTGTTGTTTTTTTTTTAATTACCTTGGATAAATAAAAACAACAATCCAATAAAAGGCTACCGCTAGTTAAAACGTTTTAAATTTTTTTAAATATCTGCTTGAAATTATACAGATTTATTGCTTTGGATATCTGAAGATCTTGGGGATTTGAAAAGCGAAAATTGAGTTAGGGGATCTAGAAGAACGACAACTCGACTTCTACAGTTTTCGAGATAAGTTTACTTAAGTTAAAGAAAGAAGCACCACAAACTTGGGTTAGAAAGGAGCTAGACATGGCTGAGAACTTGCGGTGAGTCGGCATTTCCCTGTTAGTCGAGTGGTGGTTTTTCCGCCCGGCAAAATCTCACTGAATCAGCAATAAATACCCCCATTCCATTCCGTCCTCCCCCTCTCAATTACCTTCCCACTTTTTACCCCTCTTCTAATAGCAACAGTATTCTTGCTAATCTTGTTGATTCTACAAAGAAGAAAACCTATGACTGTCAGAATTTTCAACATTAATTTCTTTTGCGAAACGCTTCCCAGTGTGGGATATTTCCAGGTTTTCCATATGACATTGGCACATTTAATTCCCTATAGTTATGAATAATATAGTTAGAATAAAAAGTTTTCAAATCACTAAGAACTAATAATATACATATTATATATATTTTTGCTTATATTAAAAATAATAGCGAAATAACTCTATTTTAGGAACACAAATAACAAAACAGCAGGTATTTTTATATTATACAGTCCATTTCGGGTTTGGCAAAGTTTATTTTTTATAAAACATAATCTCTTGGCCGACACAGCTTTTACACGCCGTAAACAAACATTTATAAGTTTAATTCATTTTTTATAGTGCGAGTTTTAGCTATTTTAACAGTAAGGGAGAGAATACACCAACTTTAAAGTAGTTCTTATTGAGCTAAGCAGTTTTCTGGATCGATGATTACATTATTAGGGCTGAGAAAAAGATGCTGAGGGCGACTGGGATTTATTATTATATTACATGTTATATTGTTGATAAGTAAACAATATGATAGCCCTCTCAAGCTGTACGCAATTATCTAAATTAAATTCCTCAATTAATATTTTCCTGCATTTAAGTCTTCTCTATGTATCCTTGGCCATATTCCCATTAAGGTAATCGTGCACTAACAGCTTTTCCTGTATATAAATAACAAATCATATCTGTCTGAATCGCTTCAAGAGTGAGAATTCTTCTAGGATGTGAATTTTATACTCATTTTCTCTTAAATTTCAAAGACCCTGGTTCGGGTGTGGTCCCGGTCGGCTTTGATTCTGAGAGTACACCCTCAGGCGACGAGAAGAAATTCCTTCCATCTCTCTGCGACTGTTGGTTGTTGCGATGGGGTACTGTACTTCACGGCTAGTTAGTAGCAGGCGAAACCACAAGCCCGCGTCACTCCACGCTCGCAAAGAAAATAACTCACTCCGTCCACCGGTATGTCCGAACAAGGGGATTGTGAGTGTGTGTGTGTATGTCTGAAAGACCACATCACTGGATTTTTTCCTATCTCTTTTTTCCTTCCCGTGTGTATTTCTTTGGTCATAATTACTTTCACTTGCTAAAAGTTTGAAAAGGCATTTTCTCTTGGCAAACATTCTTTCACGAGCTTTCTGGTTGCAGGATCTTGCTTGGCATAAAAACAGTTTTTTTTATTATTATTATTTTGGACCAAAAGAATTAGTAGAAAGAAATTTGCAATGTAATTATTAAATGGCACAGTTTTATTTTAAAACTACAGTCCTTAGCTATTTAAAGGAAAAAAAAAAAAAAAAAAAAANATTTATATATATATTTGTAATATTGAAAGTTGAAATTAGTACTCTTTATTGTATATAATTTTAATAGCTAAGAGTTTATTCTTTTGGTTTTATAATGAAAAGCTCCCAGAATTCAATGAGTTGGTCCTCTCGAAATATGTTTTGTTAAGAAAATAATGTTGATCACATACCTCAATTATTGAACATCAAGCTATTCAAGTAGGTAGTATGTACCAAAGGGATACCATTCTATTTAAGGACTAGCAAAAAAGTAGTGCGCACGAAATATATATTTGATGTACGTATAGAGCTAATTATAAAATTAATTAGTTAGTAGTTTATCCCATTCGTAAAAAATCTTATTACGTCCCATTTTACTAAATTTCACTGAGGCCTTTCCTTGCATCCCAATCCATTGTCCAAAACATGTTCAACATTACCCATCCTGACGGTCAACCACGTCGTCGGAATAAGAAAATTAGTAGTTATGAGAGCACCTCTAACTTAAACTATATAAGCAATTATTCAATCTGGAAATATTGCGAGTTATTGACCATTATTTATATTTAGTCGGGGTATTGTAAAAATTTTCATGCGAAGCAACTCGGTTCGTAAAATTTAAATTATTAATAAAATATTGCTACAAATTACTAGGTTGCGCTATACGAAAACCCTGAACATAAACTAGTCAGATTTTTCATGTTTCATTAAAAATGGAGGTAAACAGGACTGAAAGTCTGTCTCATGACTTTACTAGCCAGAGAGTTATTTGTAAAAATTGAGACTAATTGTGTTCAAAAGCGAACACGTCTTTCAACCCAACATTGATCGTGGTATTGAGATGGTTGATTCTTATCCCTGGGAGTCTTGTCAGGCTCCCCAGAAAAATGAACATCACTCCCATAATTAGCTTAACAATTTTATTAAGATTTTAACGACGTTCTGAGGTATAGGAAGGATAGAAGAAAATTTGTATTATTCCAAAACTACGTTGAGTACATCATGGATCTAATTCAAGAAAATTTTAAATTTAAAATATAGGTTCCATGTTGCCAAATAAAATAATCTGTTTCACCTACATTGGAATCCTACTCATATGACATTTGATGGCCGTCTTGTTTAGTATCTGTGTTTCCTTCACGTTCATTCACTCTATCTTCTGAAGAGAGGTTACACTCTTCCGCAGATTTCTAGTACTATCAGGATCGAGATCCTCCCTGAACAGCAGCTTCCTAATAGTGTCGGCATGACGTGGACATTAAATTCATACTTTTTTTTTTTTTTTAATTTGCTATCCTGTTTAAAGGTAAAAGATAAAGTACAGGTTAAAACAGAAACTAAAAATCAATATCGCAGTAGTTCATCTTATTGTGATAACGAGGAGAGTTTATGATAATAAGAGATTTCACAGAAGTGAAGAAAAGTCAGAGATTGACATTAGATAATTTTAGTTGGGGTTCGGTCAAGGTAGATAAAAAAAAAAAAAAAAAAAAAAAAAAAAAAAAAAAAAAAAAAAAAAAAAAAAAAAA
>KZ807418.1:426055-441905 GCA_000696205.2 Oncopeltus fasciatus
AAAAATGTTTTGACAGGTTTATTGAGACGGAGGGTTGTTGGTTTTTAAAATGTTAAAAATGTTAGAATAAGTTGAGGAAATTTGTTCTATGTCTGTTCTGTCGTTAACTGGATAGTGTTGTAAGTTGATGTGAACGGTTTCAGACAAAAGACGTTTGTGTTGGTAGGGTTCAGTGGAAAGAATGGTTAAGCTGTCGAAGTCAAATGTGTGTGCTTCATGAAAAACATGTTTGGTGAGGGCAGTTTTTATTAGTTTATTCTTGATGTCATTTATTATTATTGTCACTTGTTAAGTATTATTTATCGGAAAAATGTATAAACCCATATAAGTCATAAATTGCATTTGCATTAGTACATTTTATCTGTATTATAAGCAATATGAAAACCATGAATCAATTAATCAGAGAATAAAACTTTGCTCTGACTTTTTCTCCACTAGTTATTAATGCGATTGAGAACACAAGAGGCTTTTTTAAATCTTCATCTTATTGAAACTTATTCATCAAATAATTTCGTATGAAATCTACTCATCTAATGAAGGGTTAGTCCACATAAGCTAATTTAAGTTTCAAAACAATTTAATTATTAAAAATAGTACCATATATTTGATAACTAAAAAAAAATAGTTAAATAGTTTAAATGTATGTATTTTTTTTAAATTTGTCCCAACCAAATTTTAATTTTTTTTTCTGTTTTCATTATTTAATTAAACTTTCTAAAGATAACTTGAGTAGTTCATCACTCAATGTCTAAGCAGATGAACAGAAAAAAATACTGGATGTGCAAAACACAAGCATTGTTGGCTACACTTAACAATAAAATGCGTCGTAATATTCATTTTAATATTCAGAATCTCAATTATATGCTCCATTCAAATTTGATTCGTGCTTATGATGAATGTATTACTGTACAAGGGCAAATTTTAAAAATTTAAATTACAATTTTTGAAATCATTGTTATGTTCATATATTCTGTCCATATGAACAAGATAACAATTTATAAAAATAAGTACATCTAGATATAACATTTTACATTTTTTTTAAATGTGGAAAATATTATTAATTTTAGCTAAACATGGTTATTGTTCAAGAAAATACAAAAATAGTTGTATATAAATTCAACGAACTCGCAAAAAAATCTTCCTATCGTAGATTCACGGTTTTTACTTATGGAATTAAATTGTTCGTTTGCATGCTTTTGAAGGAAAATCTAAAGTAAAATTCTAAAGGAAAACTGTCCTAGACACTTTTTTCTTGTAAAATACAGTGGTCTGACCGAAGCCACTCATGCTGAAGTATTTCAGGCGCAAGAGTAGGCACAGTCCATCAAGACCTAGTAGTTGTGAGAGAGATATCAGCTGTTAGATATATTGTACGGTATGTGTAGGATACCGCCGATTCTTCGCAAACGTCCTTTTTAAATTATGTTTTCAACAAATTTTGAAATTAATACATCATCTAAAATCAAATTTTATTTTTATTTGAGCTTTGCATATCATATAGTACAATGTACAGGAGATGCACTAAGAATTTGTCTTTATATTCAATAAACTTTTTCGAAATAACAATTAAGTAGTTTTAACGTTTATTATGCTTGGTATTACTAAAAAGCATACCATTTTAGCCAAAAACGTATTGATTTTACCGTTAGCAGAGAAAAGCCTAAATACTAAATTTGGCTTCATTTAATAACTAAGGAGGCTCATTCAATTCACAGAAGAAATATCAAAAAAAAATTTCAAATTTGACAAGAAAATACCTCCATTAGTTGTGGTAATTATATAAATTCCATTTTGACAGATTTCAATACCAAGAGTAATTTAGATAAACAAATATGCGATTGTGATTCAATGAATAATGTTCCATGAAATATCTCAATATGGGCTATTTTATTCTAATTATCTAAATAATATCCGATGATATCCAGTATTTTTTTATAGAAATAAAAAATAAAGAATAAAATTAAAGCTTAAATATAAATAAAAGCAGTGTATACCCCAGCTTAACAGGTTATATTTATGTATATTTGCGGAATTTTAAATAATAATAATGTTGAGGGAAAGATACTGCAAATTATTTAAACTGATCTACAGACAACGTCATTAGACTTCTCTTCTTTATTCATGTTTAATATTTCCAGCTGGTTGTCAGGACACAGGCCAAAAGACCTCCTTGGAGCCCACATCGAGTCGAATAGGGAGTCGGACCAAACTTGGTACGATCACATCTTCGGGAAATGCAGGTACCCCGGGAACGCCACGGCGACAAGCTGTGACTAGGGGTTTGCTGTAGTGTTGTCCGAGTCCGCTTTTTGGCACCCACGCAAAAGCCGGAGCTATCTATAACACCGTACCTCCAACGCCTCTTTCGTCGCCAGAACTTAAGTCACAACTATAGCTATGTAGCTGACTTGCCTCAGACATTACATATTACCAGTTTGTTTATTTTTTTTTTTGGAATAAATAAAATGTAACTACCTTGGTTGGATTATGCTAACCTACAGTAAATCACGACTCCTATAAAGAACTAAACAGCTGCTGGATTTTAATTATTTTTGAAAATCTAAAGGACTTTAGATATTGAGATTACTCCCATGACAGATTATCTAAAAAAATTTCCTTTCCTTCTCCGATTCTACTTACAAACAGATATAAGTATATATCGAATGCGTTTGTGTGAGACGAATCATCAACATTAAGCCCTAAAGAAGTCATTTCACACGATGTTTTAATGCTCAGAAGAAATATACTTTTCGACACAGTCGAGCACGGAAGAAGTAGTTTCAAACGATGTACCAAAGCTCAGAAGAAATAGACTTTTCGACACAGTAAAGCCCGGAAGAAATCATTTCAAACGATGTACCAAAGCTCAGAAGAAATTGACTTTTCGACACATTAAGTCCGGAAGAAGTCATTTCACACGATGTATCAAAGCTCAGAAGAAATAGACTTTTCAACACATTAAGCTAGGAAGAAGTAATTTCACACGATGTACCAAAGTTCAGAAAAAATAGACTTTTCGACACATTAAGCCCTGAATAAGTCATTTCACACGATGTACCAAAGCTCAGAAGAAATAGACTTTTCGACACAATCAAGCCCGGAAGAAGTCATTTCACACCATGTACCAAAGCTCAGAAGAAATAGACTTTTCGACACAATAGGCCCGGAAGAAGTATTTACAAAAAAAACATAGTCAGAAAGAACTTTAAATAAATACAGCAGAATGACTACTGGTATAAATTACTTATATAGAGACCCGGAATTCTATTATAACCAAATCAATTTGAAATATTTTATCTCAGTTTAATTATGCACAGCCTAAATTAAATATTTTCAAATTCAGTATACCTCGAAAAATCTCCAACTTCTAAGGGGCTCATTAATATAATAATTATATTAATGGGAATTATTATATAATAAGAAAGTGGTTTATTTTGAACTCTGTCTGCTTAGCTAAGGAGATTCTTTTGGGTCATTCAAGTCTAGCATGCAGGCCATTCTTTATGGCACACAAACACACTAGCGTTGTGAATGTTTAGTATAGGCTTCTTCTCTCACTATGATGTTAAATGTATGATATAACCATGGGAGTCAAAGAATAAACAAAAAAAAAATAATAGCTGAGAAAAAATAATGTTTTCTTTTAATTCCTATAAAAAAAACAAAAAACAATAGCTGCTAGATATTTATTTCATAATATCAACGGGAATATGAGCATAATTGTAAGGAAAATATTTGTGTATTTGAAAATCTTTACGGTGTACAGCACTGTAAATACATATTTATGTCGGTTTTTTCTTTACTTTTTATTTGAAATAACTTATGATTTCTATTATTAAGTGTAATTTATATAAAATAAAACTTTAGCCATATGATCTAGAATTATAAATTAATAGTAGTAGATTGTTATAAAATATTCCCTTTTTATGTTATGAACGGAAATTCTTCGAGTCATTGAAATTAATGAAATTTTTGTTTAAATAAGTAGTTGTCTTATAACAATTTTTAGATTTGTTTAAGCCTTATACTATTATGTTAAACAAAGGACTGCTATTTAATTGTAGAAATAAATTTGAAATATTTATTTTGAAATCTATATCTAATTATTTTTGGGATCAAAATTTGCTTTCATTCCGCTAGCAGATTGTCTAATATCTATTTGAAATTTCGGCCATTGCTGCGTTCAGAAATATTTAATTAGAAAGTAAGAGATGTTTATAATTTTTAGTTTTTCCATAAAAAATGTAGTAGCTGTCCATAGGCTCATGGGCAGGTTATTTAATGAATATTTATTTTTAATTGAGCATTAATCTCTCCTACGATTCAATTAAATACAAGAATAGCCATGAGTTTGATATTTTTTTTTTATTCCTCCCACGGCCCTGGCTGGACTGAAATATTTCCAGGCCCTGACAACCGAAACAGGACGAAGACTGCTGCTGTTGACATTCTTAAAAATTCACGACTCTGTAAACCCCCTCCCTGGAGGGTGCTGGATGGAGGGTTGACAATGCACACACCAGGTGAACGTACTCTCTCGTGTCAGATGTGGTAATACAAGACCTTCCCGTCCACAAAAAACAAGAAAAAAATCTATTATGTTTAAGCGGATTTCGTAACCTTTTTTTCCTTTCATTAAAAAGAACTAAATTGTTCTCTATATGAATATGGAAGATGTTTCCTCCAATACAAATTTAAACGCAGATTAAAATAATAAAATAATATACATTTGAAAATTTATAAATATAGGATGTTATTTTCAATATGTCGTTTAGTGTCGGTGAACTTAATTTTTCATATCAGGTGAAATTATTTCGATTCAAATACTCAGAAGCAGGTCTCATCCGTTCCAAAATTCGCTATAATGTATATGTTGTAAACCGTACTAACAGTATATATATATATGTTTATTTAGTTATTCGCAGTACTTTAAAGGCCATACTTTTTGAAGCGTTCAGAGTTTACTTATACCCATAACCTGTCAGACTTCTCTCTGGATGCGCTTCAGTTTGTACCAAAGGCCTTTGTGCCAGACACGATCAAAAGCCTGTAATACACCCAGAAACGCACCCAAAAACTGCTCTACTCTTTTTTCTCAAGGGATAATGAGATGCGATCTACAACAAGAAACACTTGCTGCGAAGTAAAGTGACTAGGGCGGAATCCAAACTGATTATTGGGGATATGATTATTGGACTGTAGGATCGAGAACATTCGTTTTAATAGGATTTTTTTCGAAAGGATGGGGAGCAGGCTGATAGGACGATAAGATAAGGGGTCTTCGGGTAGTTTATTTGGTTTGGGAAAGAGGGTTATAGTGGACAATTTCCAAGGTAATGGGAAGTTAGAAAAACGGAATATGCAGTTATATATATACATATATGTCGGAAAGATGAAAGCTTTTCGAGGAAGGTGTCGTAGGATTGTGATTTAACTAATAATAATAAGCAATTAATGAGAGGGAACAGAATAAAAAATCTATCTGTCCTAGCTAGAGTCGAACCTGGATCTCCTGCTATCAGGGCCGGTGTGTTAAGCCATTACACCACAAGGACTAGCTAGATATCTCATTAAATTCCCTCTACACTAGCGAAAGGATATCATCGATATTCATTCCCGGATAGCAGGAGATCCAGGTTCGATTCCTGGCTAGGACAGATAGTTTTTATATTCTGTTCCCTCTCATTAATTGTTTAAAATTTACGTGGGATAAAAAACCACAACCAAATAAAATATTTATAATAATAAGATCTTTCGATAATCAAAGGTGACCCAACAATTGATGCTCGTTGGCAGTAACAAATAGTGTGTACAATACTTTAGTGTTTCAGTAGCCAAAAAAATAAAAAAATTAAGATTAGTTTTTATATACACTTTTAAAAACTTTTTTTTAAAGGTATGCCCTTACTTTATAAATTCCCGCCAGTTTTCTGAAGAGTATATTACATGTGCCTTAAATTTTTTTTCAGCTCTGCCGGAAGAAGGACCACGAATAGTAGGAGGAAAGCCACGATATCAGCTCGGCGACAAGGTGTCTGTGAAGTGTGTCTCCGGTCTCTCGAAGCCAGCAGCCCAGCTCATGTGGTTCGTCAATGGTGAACCGGTAAGGCGAATTACCACATAGCTTTCGTTTCTCTATTTGAACTCAACGCACTTTCTCATTGGTCTGTAGAAGATAAGAGACATACACCCTCAAAATAAATTTAGCAGAAGGGGATTGCCTTCTGGCACCACCAAGCACACCCTCAACCCCGGATCAGATAGCCCTCCACTTAGATGTGGGCCTCCCAAGGTAGAGCTGACCAGGTGTGGCTGAGGAAGTGGCGGGGCCTGTCCCAGTGTGAGTGTTGGGGACCTGGGCTTGTTGGAATGTTCCCTTGACTTCTAGTACCTTCCAAGATTCCAGGGTAAATCGGAGCCAATACATTAATATCAAAGAATATCAACTTAAATAAAGCTTACATTCACAAAACTACTTTTTTAAATAATACAAAGTAATTAAATAGGTGTTCTACTCCCCCAAATAGGTTCTATTGCCTTTATTAATTTATTATTAAATATAGTGAGCTCCTTTGCGACACGTTTTCAGTTATACAGCCCAGGAATATCATAAGTGTCAATCTAGCGATTAACACCACCTCAGGAATGTCACCTTCAGGGTCCAGTAACTTTCTAAACGAGAGTCGGAATACGTCTCAAAAGCCCTCAGCTTTCTCTTTTTCTTTAAAAGGAAATAAATTGTAAAGATCCAATTTGGCTACTTGTTTCAACACTTGAATTCAGGAACGATGGATATCTTTCATTATTTAGAGCTAAGTATTTTTAGCAGAATCCACCCCCACCACCCTCCCTCTCACCATTTTATTTGAGTAGTGTGCGGGTGACGAAAGTGTGGGTGACGTGTCGATGAAGAAACGTGGCTGGTGTTCGCTCCGGCGAGATCCAGGCCATTATCAGGGGTATCAGCGGCTATTTGTTCAGAGTAATTGAACGGCCACATCCCCTCGCTGAGTGCTCCCCTGATCCCAGAGCACTCTTCGATACCAGCTGGCTACGACCATCTGATCGGGGGACATTGCTCCATTCCCTCTCGAAGCGGCACACACTTTAGTGACTGTTTGTAGACATTCCCTTAGCGCTTGAAAAACTGGCATGGGGTAGGGAATACTAACAACTCGCTTTAATCAGAGGCTTGTACTAATGTTATTCCGAATATTCTTGGATTGATTTTGAGTCGTAAACTATTTACATACTCCTCTTTATTTCGTTTTTTTTTATTATTTATTATTATAAATAATCTAAAAGGTTATTTCCACCACCAATGAGTATAGAATATTATCCGTCTTCATTGGTTTCTGCAAACCATCTTCTGTTGGCGAGCGCTTTCAGACATTGTCCATTTTCTGGCCGAATACATGCGTTCACTGTCACCGTATGTATTCAACTGCAGTTGAAACTGTCACACACAGTGACAGTGAACGCATGTATTCGGCCAGAAGATGGACAATGTCCGAAAGCGCTCGCCAACAGAAGATGGTTTGCAGAAACCAATGAAGACGGATAATAGAAGGTATGATAATTTATTATTATATTTCGAGGTACGATTATGAGGACGGATTGTTCGGGAATTCGGTTTTGGGATTTGAATAAATAAAAACTAATTTGTAAACTAGAAAAGTTTTTATTAACATCAACCCTTCTTCAGGGAAATAATGGAGGGAGAGAGTCTCTTCATGACTTGTAAGTGCGACTCTTTCGCTCCATCACCACCATTGCTTTGAAGAAGACCTGCAAAAATTCAGGCCGAAACATTAGCAAAATTTTCTGCATAAAATTAGTTTTTATATATTCAAGTCCCAAGACCGAATTCCCGACCAAACCTTCCTAATTTTTAATATTGTTGATTCTTCCAAATGAAACCACGGATTAACCGATCCAATTGAATGAGACATTAAGGATAGATATGTGTGACTAAGACGAAAAGGTACTATTAACCAGTATATTGCATTATATATTAAAATTTGTTATGTTAATATTAAAAAGTCAATAATATTGATTTTGTTTTCATTTATAAATAGAAATATTAGAAAAAAAATCTCAAGTAAATATTTACAAAACCTTAACTTTGACAATTGAGAAATTCGCAAATAAAGAAGCATATCCTGAATAATAGAAAAATTTAAAAAAAAAGAGAGATGAGATTGACGACAAGGGTGGATAATTTTCATTATCAGATTGCAAGTTTAAAAAAAAAAATGGAAAAATAAAATGCTCAAAAATAGCAATATCACATAACACAAAAATGCAGTATAGCAATACTGAGATTAATTCGGTTAATATTCATTTACTTCAAGCAAGTCCAATTCGAAACTAACACATGACTGCATGCTTTTCGTCCTCAACCAAGAAAAACTTTTTAGATTTTATAGGCTGACTTATCACACTTGGATTTGTTAACGGCAGACCCATTCTCATTGAAATGTCTTTTCTATGGTGATAACTTCACGCGAAAATAAAGTGTGAATCTGAACCCCTTATCACATAAAGTTCATGCGGTTTTATGATAAAACTATTGTTTAAACTAAAATATAGTTCTTAACGTATTTAATTATTTATTTTCAAATAAAGAAAGTAAACTAGTAAAAAAATAAATAGACTAAAATAAATTACAGCTAAAAAACTTACATGCGGAGAAGGTCATGTTTCGATTTTATGACAAGACTTTTGAAGATTATTTTTAGTTCTTTATCGCCTCTAATTAGGAAAGTCTTAAACACACGTACAATTTTAAATGCTCAATTCTCTGTCTCTCTCTCTTTTTTTTTTTTTTTTTTTTTTTGCTGGGTTAGCCTCCCTTGCAACCACTAAGGGTCATTGGAGGGAGGGGCTCTCTACAGGTTGCCATCCCATTCTAAACACCCATGGCTCAGGACAAGCTTCTATATTATAAATAAAAGATTGACCCGGGCGGGATTTGAACCCGCGGCGTCAGGATTGTGAGACCCGTACGGATCCCCTGAGCTAGCCTGGCGCCCCCTTTCTCTCTCTCATTATATATTTATTGTCATTTGAGATTATTGAACTTGATAGGTGTAAATTGTCACAATCCATTATTTACATTCTTTAACATTTTCTCGAAGAATAATAAGGAAGAAACTTTGATTGGTGATCTCTTCCCCCACCATTCCTTCCCGCCAGTCTAGAGACAGGTTTAATGGTATCCCCTTTTACTGTTATGTTCTCTCAACATTTGAAATTAAATTTTCTCGTTAACTCTTATGTACATCCAACATAAACGACACATATGGAAAATTTTATTGGTTTATGATTCTTCCTTTCAAATTTTATTTATTTACCTCGTTTAATATTCAGAACGGCAAAATTCAAGGATAACTAAGTCCCATGTTTCCAAAGTGTAAATGAAGTTTGCTTATAGCAGATTAAGTGTTCTTATCACCGATTCAGATCTTTTTATGGAGAATATCATCAATAAATGGGGAGAGGTAAGGGATTTGAAAAGGATTCGTTTTTTATTATAATTTACTTCTTTCATCCTCCTTCTCCTGACTTTATCCTGATCAGTATATAGCTCTACCTCCTTTCATCTCGTAAAAAAAAGAGAAGACTTCCTCTACTCTTTAAGCTCTCTATTCCTTTTACCTTGAACTTTAGAATTGGCTAGCGGCAGAACTCCTGCATCGACAGGATCAAAGGTCGGAAGTGGGTCAAGATTGTATGTGCTGTATGGAATTTCCTAAGTCTTTATTAATCCGACATTGCATTTTATCGAGAAAACCTAGTTATCATAATTTCATTTCGCAAGCAGAAGGAAGATATATATATACACGTTATTTATTATTAAATGAATATTTCAGCTACGTCCCTGTCTTTATTGCATGTATGATGACTCATTTCTTCGGTAAAGCCTACGTAACTTTTGACGTTGGTAAAGTAAAAATTATTTATGCTGAAATTGAACCAAAAGTGGAATTATAATGTTATAGTTATAGTTTTTTTTTATTCTTTGATATAATCACTAATATTGGAACACAGTTCTTTACAGTCATGCTCTTATGTTTAACTTATAACAAACTTGTTAATGGCAAAGTTATACATATCTTGAACTTCTTCATGGCAAACAGAGAACCCTCTCAATGGCGAATATCGCTTACCCCTCCATAAAATACTTTATAATAGATTGACTAGACGGCTCGAAAACTGACGAAGTACAAGATAGACAATTATATAAAATACCTCTCCTTTCTCCTAAAAAAAAAATGATGAAACGACAGCACATAGGCCAGAATATCCTATATAATTTATATACAATCTTCGCAGAATATCTAGAATCAAATTATTCTCCTAACTCCAAAACGACCTCTTCCCTACCATCCACATCCAAGAATTCCAAGGCGAACCTCCCACTCTACGAACCGCCAACGTCTTAAGTCATCTTTCTCTCGTGAACTATTATGGGCCAGATCAATACGAAACCCCTCGGTTGTCTCTCATATGAAGTTATCATGTTCGTCACAAATCCAATACAACGCTATTGACTCCAGACATATAACATTCAGTGCGCATGAGGAACTCACTACGTCGTTGAGAGCACACCTCTATCTCGAAAACCCATTAATTCCTCCATTTCATGATGTTAGTTACTTTGGTTTTCACTTCGACAAGTGACTCACACGAACAACCCGCTTTAGAATCCAAAGACAGGAACAACCAAAAACTTCGGCAGTGAACTTACTAGCAGAAATACAAACTGTTTGAACGGACGAACTAAAACTCTGATGGTCTGACAAATCATCTTATGTACGCGGAATCCCAATCCAAATTCCTCTGTGCAATAATCAAGGCTTCCTATTCCGTCACAAAAGTCATCTTCCACCAAGAACTTGATATCTCTTCAGTCAAAGATTTAACAAAACGTGTTCCACCACCAGTCCAAATTTCTTCACACCCTACTCTGTTTGGTAATTCCAAAATCCCACTCAACACACATAACTACCCTTAGTGGTTGCATAGAAGCTGGCAGTCTGATATTTAAAAATTCGTGATTTTAAATTTTATATCTCTTTAGCTAAAAAGCTTCTTTAGCAAAATAATTATTTCGTAAATGCGAATATTTCCTTAAACAAAATCTCTCAACAAGCGTTATGACTGTTATAGCAAATATATTTAGATAAATGTAATATAATTAAGCTGATTAGTTACTTTACCTAAAGTTAAAATTGTGTTATATAAATGCAGTGTTCAAGTATTTCCAACCTGGATCTATCTATAGATCTATACCTTCTTAGTGAGACTGAAAAACAGACAGACTGGCAGATTACATAAATCCTCTACACAATCATGGATATTTAACTTCAAGAGGAAAATATAAGTTCTGCAGCATAGATTCTTAGATCTTTGAGGAAGAATATGCCCTTGACGGAGAGTCAGTGTACAATCCCCTAGCTGTAAGCAGTGCCGCCTAACTAGCTCCTGGAGTCTTACTTTGTCCTTGTTTTGTTTTTATACCAACTCCTCATCAAGGATGTCTTCCGTCCTTTCATCTTACGGCAAACGAGCACTCCTCTACCGAGGCTCCAGCTCAGGAATTACCCCTTTGCTTTCTTTTTAATGTACATTTTTTTTAAAAAAAGAAGAGTAAAATAAGGAAATTAATAGCATCTCGGATGCATTTGTGCAGCTTGGAAATTAAGAGGCTTTAGATTTTATAAGATTTTCTTCTAAATAATCAAGTTATTTTTGCAGGAACTTTTAAAGAAATTTCGTAATAGCTTTCGTTTAAACTCTCATATGAAAAGTATAAAAAATTGTCCGCTCAAACAATATATATAAACAATTTTTAGTAGAAGGGAACAGAATAAAAATCTAACTGTCCCAGCTAGGACATGAACCTGGATCTCCTGCTTTCCGGGCCGGTGCGTTTCCATTTACGCTACCAGGACAAGTCTGATAAGTTATTAAATTCCCCGCACTACGATCCAGGTTAATGTCCTGGCTGGGACAGTAAGATTTTTAATTCTGTTCCCTTGCACTTGGTAATTGCACTTGGTAAAAATTGGTAAAATTTACGAGGAATTAAATACCACAAAAATAATATTTATAATATATACAAACGAGCATATGTATGAATATATATATATATATATATACATATATATAGAGAGAGAGAGAGANTATATATATATAGTAAGTGTAAACATGGAAAACGTACCAAACTTAAAACAATTATCATACCTTCTATTATCTTTATATCATCTTTATTGGTTTCTGCAAACCTTTATCAACCATAAGATGATTTGTCAGACCATCAGAGTTTTAGTTCGTCCGTTCAAACAGTTTGTATTTCTGCTTGTAAGTTCACTGCCGAAGATTTTTGTTGTTCCTGTCTTTGGATTCTAAAGCGGGTCGTTCGTGTGAGTCACTTGTCGAAGTGAAAACCAAAGTAACTAACATCATGAAATGGAGGAATTAATGAGTTTCCAAGATAGACAGAAGTGTGCTCTCAACGTGAGTTCCTTATGCGCACTGAATGTTATATGCCTGGATTCAATAGCGTTGTATTGGATTTGTCATCCGTTGAGCTTTTGACCGACGTATTTCAAATGATTTCAATGTAAAATTTATGATGCTTGTGACTCATTAGTAGATGTCATATTTGTGATATCTGCAACTGTGGTGTTTAGGCTTTGGGGATTTGTGGAAATATCTGAGATGCATGATGGGTGGAGGAATGAGAAGAACAATTTTTGGGCGAGAGCGATATATGCTATAGCACTTGAAATAGGTGTTAGGGAGAAACAGTCTGAGTTTGTAAATGAGTCCAGAGAGCAATGCATAACCCTCATCAGTACGCTTGTGCCATATCTAGGAAGAATCGAGGCTTAACAGAGTCCATTACGCCCTTCATTTCTTGCGCAAATGGGTTTTGTGGAGGTGGAATAGAGAGACTGATAACCAAATCAAAGGTCAAATATATTATCTGGTTCGATTATTGAAAGAAGCCCTTAAGTTTAGTACTTCTTAGAATATGTAGCTTACTTCCTACCTAATGATGAACAGTCTCTGTACGTATTACTAATAAAGTAATTAATGTTATTTGAAAGATATAAATTTCTATTTTTGCCGTTCATTTTTCATCAGGATATTTTATTTAATGTATATAAGTAATTGCGAATTCACTTAATCATGCTTTAATTCTGATTTCAAAAGCTTTAAGAGGAATTCGCTTCGGCTGAAATCGCGAAGAAAAGAAAGAGTTTTTGAATAAGGCAAATATCTCTCATAACTAACAATATATAACATTTATAATAAATATTTTTAAAAGTATTTTTCGAAGAACAGGTTGAGCGCCTCCTAAAACATTTCCCTTTCTTGCCGGCCTAAAGTCTACCTCATTCAAATTTACTAAAGAATGATTGAAAATGGTTGAGCTCTTTCTAAAACCATTTCCTTTCTTGGCGGCCTAAAGTCTATCTCAATCAAATTTACTAAAGAATGATTGAAATTGGTTAAGCTCCTCCTAAAACCTTTCCTTTTCTTGCTGGCCAAAAGTCTACCTCAATCAAATTTACTAAAGAATAATTGAAAATGGTTGAGCTCTTTCTAAAACCATTTCCTTTCTTGGCGACCTAAAGTCTACCTCAATCAAATTTACTAAAGAATAATTGAAAATGGTTAAGCTCTTTCTAAAACCAATTCCTTTCTTGGCGGCCTAAAGTCTACCTCAATCAAATTTACTAAAGAATGACTCAAAATGGTTGAGCTCCTTCTAAAACCTTTCCCTTTCTTGCCGGCCAAAAGTCTACCTCAATAAAATTTACTAAAGAATGATTGAAAATGGTTAAGCTCCTCCTAAAACCTTTCCTTTTCTTGCCGGCCAAAAGTCTACCTCAATCAAATTTACTAAAGAATGATTGAAAATGATTTAGCTCCTTCTAATAAAACTTTTTCCTTCCCTGTCGGCCTAGAGTCTTCCTCAAAGAAATTTACATTCCCATTTGTTGTCCTATAAGGCTTGCGAGATGAACATTGTCATTTACTCTAATCTCTCTCACCGTCTCGAATGAAATATGGCGGTAAATAAGCCTTGCTTACGCTGCTCTTACGAGACAAACATCCATAGATACACTTCTCCGCGACTAAATTCTCAGTTAGGATGAAGCGAGTGAATCCCGGATCCCAGGGGGTATTGCATGCCGAAGTCGGCTTTTTGCCTCAAAGCTCTTCTGATTCGTTGCCCACAGCCTCTCCAGGTTCCCTTTGACAGTTCCCACTGAGCCGATCTGAAACCCCCTGAATACTTGAATTTCGATTCGCAGAAGGGTATGTTGAGGAAGGGAGGGAAGTGACTGAGGGAATATTATATCAGCGTTCTAACCTTGCAGAGAGACAGTGAATTTGAATAATAGCTTGTAAGCAATGTATGCTTGAATTATTTCAATAACGAATAGAAACCGGCGTAGTATCCAAGCAGATTTCCAATGTTTAATTAAAGAAAGTAATTGAACAAATTTGTCTCATAAGCCGGAGAAAGCTACGAGGCTAAAATCACGACCTAGAATTTCATTTTACTTGAAAAAAGCCATTTTATACTAATTCTCCTTCCCCCCTTTCCCCTTCGACTAATTTCAGTGAATAATGAATTCATCTAACGGTTTGTAAAGTAAAGTATACATTATGTGTTATTGTTTATTAAAAAAAAATATTTTTGTGTGTGGGTGTTGGTTCAATTTTAAAGGGCCATATTTTTAGCTTTCCCAATGTAGGATCCGTTGAAACTTTTCATAATTTGTCTCATGATACCGATGTGAATTGCTTGATTTTCCTCTAAATATAATATA
Organism: Oncopeltus fasciatus; assembly: GCA_000696205.2. Taxonomy (NCBI): domain Eukaryota; kingdom Metazoa; phylum Arthropoda; class Insecta; order Hemiptera; family Lygaeidae; genus Oncopeltus; species Oncopeltus fasciatus. The sequence goes on from KZ807418.1 coordinate 440,914, forward strand.
ATTTAAAAAAAAAAAGTAGATGCGTAATTTCCTTATATGTTACGTAAATAATTAGTTTACAAGTTTCGAACTTACTGCAAACTTATGAGAATCTATTAATTATTAAGCTTAAAATAAAACTAAACTAGTCAATCAAAATAAATTTATCTGCTCTACCTAACATAAATGCTTCTCTAATAAAATTCGATTTTTATTTTACTAAAGTAATTTACTCAATTGTCAGTCTATTGACAAATTAAATGCTATAATATAAAAATAAAAAAATAATAAAAAAAAAGGACTGCTAAGGAGGATTGCTTTGGAGGACTGCTAAGGAGGATTCATTCCAGTTTGTCTTTCGAAAGCAAAAAAATATGAGATAATAATTGAATGCTTGAAAGAAAGAACTAATGTAAATGAATCTACATTCCTGCCGATCCTTGAACTGCATCAAATTTTCCAGTTGTGAGATTTTGGGCCAAATTTATTGTAAAGAATATGACATATTTCAGTCTTAATTTTAACACTCTAGATGAAATTAAGAGTGTTATGGACAAATGGATAGAAAATATAAATTACTTATAACTAATTAACAAAATTAAGCAAATGAATAGAATGGGCTTATGTACGAAAAGGCTTCAGAACACTTGCTACTTACTTTAACTTATCACTGTTATTGCGACACACTGAGACACAGAATTTGAAACAGACTAATATTGACTAAGGGCCAATGGCGATCCGCGTTTATACCTGTATGGAAGGTTTCAGGCAGGCCTAGACAGATCGAAGAGCTGTTTCTGGGTAAACCTTATTCCATTTTCAAAAGCAAGGAAGCATGTGGCACCCTTCAAATGCCCCCTTCCCGTATAGGTCTGGTTCTTACGCCACCAACTTCCCTAGTCTTTAAGAATAGTCAGATTAAAGAGGAAAATTCAATTTTACTAAGTTTGTTTTAATTTTATTTTATTAAATATTATTTTTATTTTCATATTTTATCGGAGAAGATAATTTTA
>KZ807418.1:463952-478816 GCA_000696205.2 Oncopeltus fasciatus
CATCCCATATATATATGCGTTGGTTGGGGGTGAATAGGTGGGTGTGTGTGAGTATGTACACGAGTAGGTAATAGGTGGAAGTGCGCGCTTTGCCGTATACGTCCAAAAAATTAAACCTAATTCGATATTAAGTCATATTTTTGCAATACAGTGGATGAGATTTTAATAGTTAAGGTTGGGTTTAGAAAAAAAAAGAAAATAGTGAAAAGTTATCAAAATCCTCATTATTTTCAGAGTTTGAGGGAGACACTAGTAATTGCATTATTATTTTTAAAGAACTAACCTGCCTTGCTGAAAAAATACATTCCATGCGACTCACTCAAATTTGTATGTATATATATCTATTTACTATAACCTATTAGCTCAGGTATTAGCAAGGCTTCTAGTAACTAGGCACTTAGAGATAAGATAACTTATTAAACAATATAGTAACTTCCTATTGACCTTTTCAGCTATTAATTAAAGTTTAAATTCTTTAAACGTTTATTTTTTTTCAATTTTTTTTTAAACAGCGTAACACCAATTACAAGAACGAATAACAGTTAAATAGATATAAAAATAGGGACCAGATAAGTCGAGGTGATCCGGTCAGGCTTTTCCAGGTACTACGTGTTAATTCCAACCCTGGTCAAGCTTTAAAGAGAAATCAAATGTATAAAATCTATAGGGCTATTAAAGTAGAACATCACACAATATCTGAGAATAGGGACAAGACTAGGTCTGGCCCGAGAATGGAAGACTGCGTCCGAAAGCGCTCGCCATTAGGACGCGGAAGACAGCCATTGATGACGGATTTACCGGTAAGGTGTTTTAGAGATAGCCGTTAAGAATAGGGTAACTAGTTGATAGATGACCCATCCCTCTACGGTCAAAAGTAGTTGAAAGGTAGTTAACAGATAAAAAAAGATAAATAAATATTTTTATATTTTATATTAAAAAAATGGAAGATTAATTTATTTATAACTCCCGCCATTGGTTCATGAACAACTTAATGTCACTGAAAAAAATGTGTTATAAATAACACCCACTCGAAAATTTGGAAGCATAGGAATAAAAAAAAAAAGGACATGTTCGGACAATAGCTAGTTTGTATATGAAAATGTCATGATGGGCTGTTGGCCCCAGGAGGGTGGCACTGAAAAGGCAGGGATTCCGAGAGATGTTAACAGGGATTAAAAAAAAGGGGGGGGGGGGGGGAGAAAAAAACCAAAAAGCAGAGGGGAAAACAATCCGAAAGAAAACAACGGACGGCGGTGGGGGAGAGTATTGTTAATCTTGTCTATTAATCTTTTTTTGAACAATTAATCTTTTGTCGGGTCGCCCACCTTCTCCCGGACGCCTTTTTTCGTCCTCTTTAATTATGTTTTCACTTTGTTTGATCTAAACTTCTTTGTCTTACTTTGCTTTTTGTGGATTTGAGAAAAAATGAATAAAATTCCATACAAGCTACAGAATCGCCTATTGGAAGGGGATGAGGTCTTAGGTGAGTTGAAGGTTAAATATAATGTTGCATTTTGCTTGCTGTAAAGAACTGGAAAATTTTGGAAACATCCATGGCTTGAGATGCCACTAAACGAATTGTTTTTTGTTTTTTTTCTCACAAAATTCGTTTGAATTGCTTAATTAAATAGAGAGTTTTTTGACCGTAGGTATTATTATTAAATGCTTTTTGTTGGGGTTCGGTCAAGGTAACTACCTTGACCTAACCCCAACAAAAATCATCTGATATTAATTAAATAGAGTTATCTTTAAAAAGAATAATGAAATGTGAGATTTATTTATTTATTAACAATTGAATTACATTTCGTGTTCTATCATACATTGACTGTAACATTTTTTTCTCAATGTTCCTTAATTTATTGATTAAATATATTTTTTCTTTCTTTACTTCGCCTTACAACAAAGATTAGGAAAGTAAGGAATCAAAACACGGAAGCCGAATATAGAATCAGCCAAAGAATCGTGTAATATGTTTTGAGGTTCAATGGATTCGCGAAACGCATTACTGCAGTACACTCACGTGAGTGATACACGGATACACTGGCTTATATACGGATATAAGCAAGTATGTTTATACAAAACGATTCTCCAATGATGGTATGGTTTGAGATGAGAAATTAATGATAGCTATTTCGGTTCAAATGTGGTTTGTTTGAAACCGAGCTATAGGTCAATAAATAATGAGTAGAACAGGATTACTAAATTAAAATTAATTTTTTATGTTAAAATACATAAAAAAACAATTTATCATATAATAATAATGCAACAAAACGATAGCCTTTATAATAAAAAAAAATAACTAAGAGAATGGAAATATTACCAAATTACAGAAGAAACACTTGTGACAAAATTACTGTACATTTATCACAATACTGTGTTATAGTGGTTTGGATTAACACTATCGCTGACTCACTACTGTCACTTATCTAACTGATTTGCCCCCAAGAGGTGTTTTCTTGTGTGTTTGTGTGTGTGTGTGTTTGTGTGTGCGAGTTTGCGCGCGTGTGTGTGTGCCTGTGCGTATGCTTGTTTGAGTGCGTGCGCGCGCGCCAGTGTGTATCTGTGTATGCAGGTCTTCCTTGAATTTCCGGCTGGTGTCAAAATACATACTTCCGTGGGCGGTAATTGTCCCTTTACGCCTCTCTGGATGTCTCTATTACCAAATTTCGCAATCTAACTCTCTTTCGCTCATTCTGTCATTCCACTCTCTCTCTCTCTCACCCTCCCTATCCCCCCCCCCCTAAAAAAAAGTTTAGGATACTATATCAATTAATTTTATACCTTTCAACCCCAGACCTAGACTGATATTATTTAACGACCAAGACACAGGGTATGATATTAATAACGACTAAGGTCAGTCCAGGACAGACTTGGACTCATTGCTCAAGATTCGAAAGACTGTTTGATTTAGAGGCAATCTTTTTGGTTATTTTGGAATTTAAAAACCTAAAATAAAAAATTTGATAACTGTGAGAGATCTTTTTGTTGTTAGATATTGCTCCCTATCGGCCAATTAGCCTTCTTCCTTTACTTTCCAAGGTATTTGAGAAAGTTCTTTTAAAACGAATAATACCCATGATAACTTCCTTTAAATATTCTTCCTAATCATCAGTTCGGCTTCCAATCCCATCATTCTACTGTCCAGCAGGTGTTTCGCGTTGTAGAATTTTTTTCCTTTTCCTTCGAGCGAAAAGAATTTTGTCCTGGTGCATTCTTAGATTCTACTCAAGCATTTGACCGAGTATGGCATACTGGACTATTATATAAGCTGAAATCCATATTTCCAAGTACCATCTACCTAATTCTCAAATCTTATCTTTCTAACCGTTTCTTTAGGGTCCGGCAAGGATCAGATTACTCCTAACACTACCCTGTGAAAGCAGGTGTTCCACAGGGCAGTGTGCTTGGACTCATCCCTTTTATCCTTTATTCTGCAGACATCCCTACTCATCCTAATACTCTTTTAGCCCTCTTTGTAGATGACAAAGAGGTCCTCTTCTCCCATCCTGATTCTAAAACCGCTTCTAACATTTTACAAAACCACCTTGAAGCTATTAAAACTATATCAAATTGAATAATTGTTAATATCTTTGTTAATTGTTGTTTAATGATAAAATTTATAGAGCATAACAGCTAAAATATTCATTTTATATTTCATATGTATATACCGTACCGTACAACATATTTACATGTTTAAATGTATGTTACTCTCTACTTTCACGGACTGACTAGAACCAACCTTTTTGATCCTTCTCCAGCTTAATAAATCCCTTACTCTCATCCAAATCTATCCCCAGAAAATTAATGGTCCATTCATCATAAATGGTCAGGTATCCAAAATGATACTTGGAATATTACAGAACACGTGAGAAAGAGTGTAGTGAACATACGAAAAGAAAAAATTACAATGAGTAAATTTTCAGGGAGACTTCTCGCCCTTCATCAGTGAGGAGTGAAGAGAGTCTTTGAGAGACTCTCTGGTGTGAGTCTCTCTCTCTCTCTCTCTCTCTCTCTCTCTCTCTATATATAAACAAAAATAACAATTAAAAAATAAATAATANGTCCTTGCAGTCTTAAAACTTCTAGTCCTTTTTTACCTATATTTTTTTATTTTTTTTTTTATTTAAATAATGTAACATCAATTACAATGACGAATAATAGTTAAATAGATATAAAAAATAGGGACCAGATATGGCCAAGCTTTAAGGAGAAATCAAATGTATAAAATCTATAGGGTTATTAAAAATAAAACATCACACAGTATCTGAGAATGAGGACAAGACTAGGTCTGGCCCGAGAATGGAAGACTGCGTCCGAAAGCGCTCGCCATTAGGACGCGGAAGACAGCCATTGATGACGGATTTACCGGAAAGGTGTTTTAGAGATGGGTGTTAAGGATAGGGTAACTAGATGATAGATGACCCATCCCTCTACGGTCAAAAGTGGTTCAAAGGTAGTTTAGAGATAAATAAATATTTTTATGTTTTCTATTAAAAAATGGAACAGACCAATTTATTTAAAACTCCTGCCATTAGTACATAAACAACTTAATGTCACTGGAAAAAATCTGTTATAATTTTAATGCCTTGTCAGATAAAACAAAAGATACTTTGTTTACGCAGCTCCTATACTAAGGGATTCTCTATTCTCTTGTGATTAAGAATTTTAGTCAATCGTTATTTTTAAATATCTTAATTGGTTTGAGATTTATTATCAAAATCTTATGAAAGGATAACAATTTTTTAATAATTCGTAAAATTGATTATATGAAAGTTTCGTACATTAAAGTAGTGAAAGTAAGCAAATCTCAAAATTTGGTATGCATTTTGAATTTCCCTATTTAGTATTTTGCATTTACGCGGTCAATAATTCAGTCTATTTCTAGAGTAAAATACACCTAAAAAATAGAATACACCAAGTTTCTTCAGAAGAAAAGTCTTTGAAGGAAATTGGTGTAGTAACATTAGAAAAGATGTAGAGGAGACCGTTCCGTTTCTATAGATGTTTCTCGAGTTCCACTTGAAATCGTGGAGGGAAGCACGCGCTAGTTTGCACGCCAGGAGAGTGGATCCCACTTGTGTCTCGTGGTGCTTGTTTAGGTTCAGCTCTCTACGAGAGAATATCGTTATGAGCTGACATATTTGAGTGGTGCCTGCTTTGTCGACAGTAAATGATGACACTTCGCTCATCAGCTGACATCCACTCGGAACGCTAACTTCCAAGTGGTCGGCGGTCATCAATCGAAAATGAAGTTATCAAGGCCTCTCAGTTCAATATCTATGTCATACGGACTTATTTATTTCAGTATTTTTCTCTGAAAATTCCATATAAAAATTATTTAAATTATAGAGATATTTTTGAATGTTGATCAAATATACTTCTAAATATTAAAAAAAAAAATATTTAGCCTTTATCCTCCCCTACCCTAGTCCCAAGTTCCTTTTGGCATCTCTTGAGATAATCACATATTTCTATTAATATCATTTTTCAGGTATACGAAATAAACAAAATAAAAATACATTGAACTAAAACATCAATCTATAGACTCAGATAACACAAATTAAAAAGGGGTGATCCCGATTAGAAACATGTTTAAATGTGCTTTCCAAGGTAATTATTGGACCCTAAAGAGAATTATGCATTTAATGAGAAAGAAAGACCATGATCACGTTAGCCAGAACGGGATGACAGGAAGACCATGAGGTTAAGGGCGTGAAGCAGGAGAATAATGACTGAGGGTCTTGTTAGCTGGAGACAATGTCCGTGATATATGTATACATGTAATTTAAGTTTCAAATTTGGATTGGCTCTTAAAGTACTAAATCTATTTTAATGAAATTTTCCATGGTTTGTGCAGTTTGGTCCAACCTAAAAAATGGAATAAAGTTTTTCTCTCAATTTATAGTCGCAATTTATATTCAAATTATTATAAACTCCCAACACAGTTATAAATTTTTTTTTATTTATTTTAACGGCGTGCCAACCTTACAAATGTTTCTGACAGATGGTAGTGTAGTTTTGTTCACTTTCTGGTTTACGCAAGGTGGCGTTAAGTAAAGGGTTCAAACGTTTCATGCGTGCCACAATTTATTCCAAAATTTACAAACAAAATTTACTTGCAGCATAACTTAACGTTTTTATTACAAGCATTATTACGAGCATTATTTATCATTTGATTCGAATATTCTATGACAGTTCTTTGTTTAGTAAAAGACAGAAGGTTATATGTTAGTTTAAGTTTGAATGACACAGCACTATCAGTTTGTATGTAAATATTCAACTCTTTATTTAAATACTAATATTAGTAGTCGTATTTAATCCCACGTTAATTTTACACAATAAATGCAAATTAATAGAATACAAAAAATCATACTACCTCAGCCGGGACCCGAACCCAGATCTCCAGCTTTCCAGGCAGTATGCTAACCATTATACCAATGAGGCCAGATAGATAATTCCTTCTACTTCCCGCACTTTACTAAGATACTAGTAACTAAAATACTAGTAAGATTTTTTTATTCTATTCCCTTGGATTTATTCTATTCAACTTTTTAATTTTTTTACTTACCATAAGTTATGAACTTGTTCATTTTTAGTTTATATTTTTATTTATTTAATCTATATTTCTGATGCATATTGTTTCTTATAAATTTTTAATTAAAAAATTTAACACATAAAATTGAGAACAATATTTGGGTTTAGTCTTATCATTAAAATAGTTATATTATTTTTTAATTTACAGTGCATAATTATATCCAATCTTATTAGAATATATTTTTAAGTAAAAGCTAGTAATATTTATTCAAATAAATAATAACGCAATAAAAATTGAGTTACATTACAGTATTATTAATTTTTCCATCCTAATTTATTTTGTTCAATATGGATGAGTTTCTTACAACTTGTACTGTATAAGTTATAAGGCCCTAGAAAAAACAAAACAAATACGCCTCTAACCCACTTTAAGTTAATAACGTCCCTATATAGTGGTTAAAACCCAAAAAATGCCTTTTTATTTTAGCACATGAGTTCTAGATTTTTCTAATTTATAAAGTAATGATGAAACCACAACAAAAAATATCCTAAAGTTTAAGAATTTAATTTAGAGGGGTGTTTTAAAGAGAGCAGAATGTGGGAAATACAGCGCAAGAAGAGTGGAGAAGTTCGACAGAACTCAGCCTTCTGGAGCAGCCCTCAAGCTCCCAAGAACCCTCCCTTCATTAAGCTCCTCAACATTTAATTACTTACCCTAGCACTGTACGGGGGTTGCGGATTACAAAGGGTTCGGCTTATCCTCGTGCCATGTATTGGAAGAGACTTGAGGCAAAGAGGTAGAGAGACTTCTCTGTCGTCATGTTACCTTCGACGGGCATTTGTCCAATTCCCTTCTTGGAGATGTCTCTACCAATCGATAGTGATAAGATGCAGCTGCAAAATTAATCTTCCAATTCTACTATTAAATGGTATCAATATATGAATGTATTTGTGATTCCTTCCTTATCGAAAAATTAAAATTATTATCAAATTAAAATTAAGCAATTTGAAAAAAAAAAAAAAAAAGTTTTAGACTCCCTATCAACCACTTAGGATCATGGAGGGAGGGGCAATCTACAGGATCCCTCCCCATTCTAAACACCCATGGCTCAGCGCAATCTTTTATTTTTAAATAGAAGCTTGCCCCGGGCGGGATTTGTACCCGCAGCGCTAGAATTGCGAAACCCAAACGGATCCCCAAAGCTACCCTTGCGCCTCAGAAACCCCTTCTAAAGAGGTTATTTTTACGGCCTATTCTCGAGTAGTTTATAATAAGATATTTTTTAAATCAAAATAACTTCTACGTAACAATAATAAAATCTGACTAATTTCCCACTTAAAGTTGAAAAATCAGGTTTAATGTATTTTCCAATAATCTAATTTTATTAAGTAAAATGTTATGAAACTTGAAGAAAGTTAATTTCATACTATAAGAATATTATTTTTTAACATACATCATAATTGAAAACCTCACAAAACTGTCCAATATTAACTACTTACTTATATAGATAGAGTTTCGAATTTTGTAAACGTACTTCATGCAAATTTTATGAAAATCTAATTCTTTAGTACAATAAATGCGAGGGAACAGAATAAAAAATCTTACTACTTCAGCCGGAACTCGAACCCGGATATCCTGCTTTCCGGGCAAGTAGAATGTCCTTTACACTACCGAGGCTAGCCACATAATTCCTTCCACTCCCCGCACTTTATTCCGTGTCTAATTAGAATTATTCTAATTCTTTAGATTAGATAGAGCAGGGTTTTTTGTTTCAGTGTGTATCAGTGACAAAAAAGGATTGGTTTGTGGTTATACCAATATTTTTGTATAAAAAAATCTACTGGTATGAATGTTTGACGTACTGAAACAGTTAAATAAGCAAACCTTTGTGAGAATTATACAGCCCTGGGTGGAAATTCAAATAGAGGGAAAAGGGGCAGTTCAGGCCACATCAAAAATACAATATAAAAATTTATATTTTAGTACGTGCAACCGGCCCAACATAAAGCACTATATTATTTAAGGATATATTTTTCTCGACAATGTTCAGGATTTAGTGAGTCATTCTTAGGCAGAAGCCATGCCAATCATTTCTGTATCGATCCGTTTTAGTATATATACCGGCAAAGTTTTGTAATAATAAATATAAACTATTTTTCACTGATATTCATCAGCATTGGTTTCAATAATATATTTTAAATTATAANCACACACACACACACACACACACACACACACACACACACACACACACACACACACACACACACACACACACACACACACACACACACACACACACACACACACACACACACACACACACACACACACACACACACACACACACACACACACACACACACACACACACACACACACACACACACACACACACACACACACACACACACACACACACACACACACACACACACACACACACACACACACACACACACACACACACACACACACACACACACACACACACACACACACACACACACACACACACACACACACACACACACACACACACACACACACACACACACACACACACACACACACACACACACACACACACACACACACACACACACACACACACACACACACACACACACACACACACACACACACACACACACACACACACACACACACACACACACACACACACACACACACACACACACACACACACACACACACACACACACACACACACACACACACACACACACACACACACACACACACACACACACACACACACACACACACACACACACACACACACACACACACACACACACACACACACACACACACACACACACACACACACACACACACACACACACACACACACACACACACACACACACACACACACACACACACACACACACACACACACACACACACACAAATATTTCCATTCAAGGGTATAATTCCATATCTTAGATTGTTACAATCGCATGACAAATGAGAGTATAGAGAGCGGTACCAAAAAATAAATTATAATCAGGTATTTAATTTTTTTTCTATGTTTATAATTCTCAATTAAATTTATATATCATATAATTTAAAATAAAATTATGTTTAGTGGATACTTATGATGGAAGTTCAAACTCTGATAAGACAGATTTTATTATTGTTAATGTAAGTCAGTGATGTTTATTTAAGCAATTCTTAATGGATTTCAAGATGTATGAGAATTTAACAGTTAGTTATTATTCATTTTACAATATTATTTTTGTCACTGTTTTCAGTACATGGCAGAAATGAAGCAATTAAATGATGGAAGGAATAATAAATACATTTTGTTTTTGTCTCATGTCTGAATTTTTTTTTTCCCCAATTTTGTTTCCTTTTAGAAATTTTTCTCGCATCCAAGGAAGAAGAGCACATATTCAGTGAATTGAAGCGAAATAATGGTCACGAGGGGTAGGCCCTAGTTACGTAGGAGTTTCTGAAAACTCTAATAGTGTTCGATTGGGGGTAGAGTGAGGGTAGTTTACCTGGGGGGAAGGGTGGGGGTTGCAGTGTGTTATCCAATCAGAGTGGGAGAGGAACTGGGTTCCGAATGAACACATTTCTACTTGCGCACACACACACACACACACACACACACACACACACACACTCAGTAGAGGAAACTCTAAACTCGAGACTGCCAATCAGACGGTCCTACCCCGTGCCTCCGTTACCCTGGGCCGGTGGAAACTTTTCACTCTTCATATTTTAGCTGGAGCCTCACGACCCCCTTCTACCCCTTCTAGCCCCTGAACAACCCCCGAGTTTTCCTTCTCTTCAGACTTTTTCCTTTGAATGTTTTTCAGAAGCAGTTCTCTAGTTGATTTAATATTCAAGATCAATTTTCTACCATTTGGGGGACAGAGCTATAAAGAAAATACATAACTCAAACCTTCGAATAATGAAGAAATATCTATTGCCTCATTATGTTGGTATGAAAGTATAGAATAGGAATATTTACTCCTTTTATTTATTTTTAGAGAAAATGTCTCTCACACATGTTGTTGTCTTTCTTGGGGTTCTATGCTGAATAACTTCTGCAACAGGTTATAGAATAGTTCCATTCGATAAAATAATCAATAAATTTACTAATGAACCTTTGAATACATTCTTTGTGATTATAAAAAGAAAATTATTTTTCTTCCTGTATAAACTTATTTCATATTGAGGTTACATCCTCAAAGTGCTTAACAAGATAATTCCATTGTTTTTTTGTTTGAATTTTTTGAGAAGCTGCCTGGACCGGGTACTTATACTGGGTACTTATACTGGGTACTTATACCGGGTACTTATACCGGGTTATACCGGGTACTTATACCGGGTACGCAGGACGCTCCTAGTCCTCGCTAACCTTGGATTTTCTGTATGAATTCCTCACTTAAAGAGTAATATTTTTAGCCTGACGGATTTATAAATCCGTTTGTCCTTGCCCATTATCATAGCTACAACAGCGCGGCATCAGTGCTTCCACCAAAGGCAGCACATTAACTATTAATTAAGCACATGAATTGGAACTAATAGTTCGGAAAAAGAACTGGAGAGTCTGAGGTTCGAAACAAGAACCTTCTGCATGCGAGTCATTCACGATAACCACTACACCTAGTGCGGTTAACTCTTACACAACTAATATTAAACTTAGGTTTCAGTAAAATCAATCCTAACTTTTCCATCATGAAAACCAAGTTATTCAATTAAGTACTTTTTGCACCATTATACATCTGTTTTCAATTTTTTTAAGGCAACTAAATTTTATATAACGTCTCCTTTCCGTATTTCGTGTAATATGTTCGACAATTGATAAAATCTAATACCTTCTTTATTTATAGGCTCTCAGAAATAAATAGATTAATAGATATAATTATTTAAGTAAATATAATTACTTAATTAATAACTACTATTAAAATTACAAAATATTTGTTGAATTTAATTGAGTAATATGAAATTTTTAAACATTTATGATTTATTTCGTTAATACAAAACAATCTTCTAGCTAGCTAGCGTGAATTATCAATAGCTGAAATCAGATATGGGTAAAGTGGGATTTAAAGAAAAGTCAAAATTTAAAATCATAAAATTCTACATTATCAATAGGATAAGATGAAATTCTATAAAATCAAACAGATGTAAAATGCATAATGTTCATGTTCGTTCATTTTTTTACTTAAAGCACATTTATGTAGAATTTTTCTTAAAAATTTAACTAAGAGGTCCGAGCGGCCATCTTTTTCTCTTAGTGAGCCTCATCAAGCTTCAGAAAACGTATGTCTCTTCCTCATTATCCCTTTAGGCCTAGACAAATGTAGTTGTTCACGTAGGCTTCGACCGTTTCTTCTTCCGGGTTGGACCGTGTCAAGTTGTTGATAGTTGCCGAGCTTTCGCACATCATGTGATGGCTTCTTCGGGACTGAGTAGAGAATGAGAGCTGGTGAGAGAAAAGCTGATTCTCTAAACCGCTCTCATTCTCTATTGAGCCCTGAAGGAGCCATCACATGATGTGCGAAAGCTCGGCAAATATCAACAACTTGACACGGTCCAACCCGGAAGAAGAAACGGTAAATAAATGTAGTTGTGTTAATGTAGCTGTTTAAGTCAATTTATATGCATCTCGGGAAATATGCTTAGCCAACACAGCTCCTAAGTGGCAGAATTTACTGACTAATTGTTATTAGTCACCTCGCGGTGCCATATATACTCTAGTTTTAATGTTTATAAGTTTGATTCTAATTTTAAAATGTATGAATTATTAAAATGAAATACATATTTTGTAGGAGATCCGTACGAACTCAGACAGACCGCAATATACTGCCATGCTCTAGGCTTGTAATAAATATTTGTAAGCTATTTAATATTAATAAAGCTCCCATTGTAGTTTATATATTCACATACTGCTGATCATTTATTACTTTTCTAAAAGTAACCTATCGAAGAAAGATAGTAGTCCCAAAGGTGTCCACGAATAGGGGCGCACCTAGTGCGTGACTGACTGAACGCAAGCTGTTCCCACTTGATTGGGAGGCGTGTACTCCCCCACAGCAGATGGAAAAATAAATCCCGCCTTCAGGGGGTGGACGGGGGGTTGGGATCCTGGTCACGGGCGACAAGCACTTTACGCCAGGCGGTGACCTCAAATTGGCATGAGCAGAGCAATTGATGGCTGCAATCAACATGGCCGAGCGCCCCAATGTGCAATAAATGTGCCGTTCCCGCACACATTCAGTCGCACCTTCCCAGCGAGATTAGAACGGACTTAGGAAAATATATGATTGATAGCGATACTTACACAACTCAAAAAAAAAAAAAAAAATTAAAGAAAAAGTGTATTTCATGTAATTTTCTAAAATAATTTACCCAATACCTCAGAGGTCATATGAGGTACTTTTCAATAATAATATAAAGTCAAATCTTGATATTTCTTATTCTTCGTTTTGTCTAATATTAAAAGTTCGACGTAAAAGCACTACAAGTACCAGATGAATGTATGAATGGCTACAATTATACAAATAGATAATACCAGTTTGAAGAAAATTCACGACTTTTCCGTACTTATCGGTCTGTACTCTTCTTCCATTTTAACGGGTTATATTATTTTAGAATGTTTTAAAATTTCATATTACTTTTATTTAGAATTTTAATTTTGGTCAAATTCAAATACATGTCTTCTGATTAAGGTCGTGGTTCTTAATTAGTTACATTTACGTTTTAGGCTAGGGGGGCACTGTGGTTTGGTAGTTAATTTACTGAATACCTGAGCCATGTTTCGAGAAGAAATAACATGTTTTGATATTTAAGTGATCGAAGTTCATTTAATTTTGCTTAATTTTGTCAGCCATATCCTACTTGATAAATTTTATTCATATTTCTTTTTTCAGAGGAATAATATCTAGTAATCAAAAAACAGATTGATGAAGAGGGATATATTTGTCACAAACAATAATTGATTAGTTAAATAAGGTCGTTTAACATTTGATAATTTATATTAAGGAACTCGCGAATCATTATCTTAAAGAATTGGAATTTAGTTTTATTATTTGAAATACTCTGATTACTATATTACATTTTCCTTTCATTTTTCTTTTCTGTTCAAATTTTTCTTTAACTTTCCTGCATCTTTTCGTCTGATCCCTAAGAATTTTTCTTCACGCGAAAATTAGCATCGCTATTCTTACATTAAAATAAAATATAAATCTTTGACTCGTTAAAAGGGCTTTTCTGTTATTATGTAAGGCTTTATTGAAATTATTAAGTGTTTGTAACTCTAAAAAAAAATATATTTGCCGTCAAAGAATAAAAAATATTGCATAAAGTATTATCTTAATTCTATTGGACAGATATCAGCAGTATTATATTAAATATTAAAGTAATACCATTTTTAGCATTCAACAATTGATATCTTATAATATTATCTAAACATATTTCAAGTTAAAATGGAGACTAAATTTTGCTAGTACTTTTAATGAATACTTAAAATACTATTACTAGCAAATCCAAAAAAATAAAAAATTTTTTTAAAAAGTGTATTTTTTTTTTAATTATTTGCCGACGTTTCGTCTTACATTGTAAGCCATCTTCAGGGATATCAGGAAGACGAGAGGGGACGTCCTGTCCCTAAGTTCACATTTCCATGGCAGTCATGTACTTCCCCTCTCGTCTTCATGATAGCCCTGAAGATGTTTTCCAATGAAACGTCGGCTGATAATTTTTTTTTTTTAAATACACTTTTTTTATTTGTATTTTTTTTTAATCTACCTTGACCGAACCCTAACTACAATCATCTAATAATAATACCTACAAAACTCTCCATTTGTAGTATTACTAGCTGTTGTTGTGAGATTTTTCTTAATAAGATGATATCGGCTAGAAATTATTTTTATTCCTTGACTGTTTTTAAACTGTACCTCATTAGCTTTAGTATGCTAAATTTATAAAAATGAAATATTTCTTTGATTTCTATTCCGTTAGCCTGAAGATTGGTACTGCTCCCAAGCCCCGTTTGGAAGTTCGGGGGCTCGTGTCCTGGATGTTCAGGGATTTTCACCATTTACTGGAGTTCTAGTTTAGCAGAGCTTACCGAAAGCCTCCCTCTTCTCTTACCTCCCAGGGTAACATCATAGCAACGGCTATCGTCTACAGGCTCATTACCTCAGCTAGACATACCGCTACAATACCGGGTACAATACTTTTCATTAAATAGTATCATATAGTTTCTATTCTAATCGTATTGTCTTATCGCTATATACACACACACACACACACACACATATATATATATATATATAAATAAATA
>KZ807419.1:26504-40201 GCA_000696205.2 Oncopeltus fasciatus
TATATATATCTATATATAATATTTAGAAGATTTTCCAATGGCAAAAACGAGATATTTACGTTGACACCATGACGCGCCTTTTAAAAGTTTTAAACATATCTGTGATCCTACATTTAAGAATAAATATGAGATGTATTTGACTAGACGCTCTCTGCAATTTTTTACACTATAAATCCAAATTCGATATTTTTGTTTTTTTGTTTGTTTTTTTTGCCGTTAAGTTCGTTAATAGTTAATATCAGCCGAGGAAAAGAAGGGTGTTTTAAACCAATGTTTATAATCGTAATATCTTACGTAAAGGTTTAGTAGGTGTGAAAAATAAACGTTTGAAAATTATATTTTTCACATATTACAATGTATAAACTATTTCACGATTCAAATAACAATGAAAATGTTATTATTATAAATTTTGATTTCTTCCTTTAAAACACTCCTTCTTGGCCGATTTTTAACCAGTAAAATTATTCTCTGTGTCCTACAATTCCTTTAGTAACACTTCATAAATAACATTTTAAAAAATGGCAAATTAGATTGTATAATAAATGTTGACTCTTTCTAGAAGTTCTGGACATTATAGAACTATAGGATCGATGGTTTGCTGCTCTAGAAGAAAGGTAGGATAGCCTCTAATATGTCAATGTCGCACAGTGTAGTAGGATATCCTACCATCTATCCCTATTCTAGCTTAATTCACCATAAGTTTTACAAAATAGTATTTAATGCTATTATATTTATCTTGCCCCTGCAATGTCTTCAGATGAACCAATGATCCGTGCACCGTTAGCATGTACTTCCCAAGCTACAACCTAGTATCAAATAATATGCCTATGATCGGTCACCTTTACAAGGGGGAATTTATTCGAACTGGTTATTTTTCCAAGAAGTTGTCATTTCGCAAATGGTTCAGGTATTTTACATCGAATGAATTCTCATCCATTTCAGAATTCAATGGCTATCACGTCCTTGTCTGTCAATCCAATGCCAAGAGAGTATGTCAGGTTGATGATTAAAATAAGATAATCCCACAGGAATGGATCCCAGTACTCGTTGCCAACATCTACCTTTTACGAAGTTTTGGTTTGCCAGTCTTCTTTCATCATTTTCATCCTTAGTGGAGAAATGGTCTTTCATCATCACTTATCTAAAGATTGTACACGGAAGGGGCCTCTGTGCGTACGTAGCACTGTCTGAATGGATATTCAGTTAGGATTTCGTCATAATGTATTATACTTCACATACTTTCGGAACTCTAATAATAACGATTATGGTTACGATTTTGAGATTTAGCCCCATACATTCTCTCTTCTTTTAACTCCATTTCCGCTATTGCTTAACTTATCTAACAATTAGGTGCAAAGAACCATATATAATTTGTTTTCTTCCTTTTAAAACTGCGAATAACAGAGAACGAACCGCCAATATTACAGAAAATATTTATTAAATGACAATGATTTTGTGGGCGTGCGTACACAGCAAGCACGGTCAATTCATGAATTTTATTGAAAAATGAATTAATTTATTCAAATCAGAAACATATTCATATACACATACATATTGCATATAAATAATATTAATTAATTAATTAAATTGTAACTGATGATTTCATACTATTATACTTTTTTACGGTTATACATAAATACTCAAGTTGTTTTTTTCTTTTAAATTGTTCTATCTGTTTATAAAACTTTTTTATTCAATAATACTAATGTTATATTGATCAATTTAATATTTTATCAGATGTATTCCAGGAGGAGCTTCAATATAGATAATGTATAGCGATAACCGCTTAAATTATCAGTTGCTGAATCGAAACTCCTAACTTAATTTCACCTAAAGGAAAGGTGTTAAAAGCTATTCTCAAGCGATAATTCTTCTGGTTCATAGTATGGTTTGTGTTTCAAAAACGAATTTATCATTTCTCTACATATTTCTCATGCCTCGTCTGGCAGGGATTTTTCCTTTCACCTTTAAAAGCAATAGGATTAGGATTTCAGCGAGTTTTCACTTACTGTCAGTAATACTTACAGGCATTTACTGCTACTTCGTTTATCAGTTTGGTAAAAAGAGTATCTCCCTGAGCAGATCTACAATAATTCATTTCATCGTATTCTTTCTGTGTGTAGTTGATGCTCTTTCCTTCCTCGTTCACCACATCTGGCTCCTCTTAAACTTCAAAAAAATAGGATTCGTTTATTCTGAAATTGAAATTTTAAAAAAAGGAGGCTATTATCATCACAGGCAAATGAACACGAGCATCCTTCTGCTTTTCACAAACTTTCTTGTCATCTTAGTTCTGCTAACCGAGCTCTATGAAAATGGACGAATTTTTGTCTTTGATATGCTTTCCTTATGTTTTATGAACTCTAGAAGATTTATTTTAATTAATCAAATCATAGCGATGTTAGACCAATTGAGGCATCACTTGATATGTCTTACTGCCTATTTAAATAAAGAGAACATTGATATATGCTTAAAGATTATGAAACAACTTTGCACATTTAGGGAAATTTTGATTAGATGTTTCATGCCAGTGATTTTATTAATCTCAATGCGAGTATACCTCATTTACATATTATATGTTTATAGCATTTTACATACTTACTTGATCTACAATATTACTAAGTACGATTTGCTCATAATGTTCACATGTGAAGTTGTACTGTTTGTTTCTCTTGTCAAAAGCCATATTGAATTTAACTTCCAGGTAAGCTCAATCAAATTTTAATTTAAGCGTATCTCAATTAATAATATTATTGTAATACTTCTACCATATAATAAGGCTCAGGACCGGTCTTCCTGAAATAAAGAACACCTGCAGACTAAATTAGGAAGTCAAGAAGAAAGACGTGACATATCATCCTTGGTCGAACAAGAATCTTTGCCATTTATTTTATATCCGTTCAACCATGTGAATGTCAAGATGCTAGCTTACCCGAGGAAATCCTCCCGCTATGAGTTCGAGTTCTGTACTTGGGTACTCTTTTATATTGAGAGACAATACAGTTTTCCAGTGTCATGTTATGAGTATCTTGCTTCATTTAGATTGCTCGTAAAATGGTGCACTAGCAACGACTATAATAAAATTGAAAACAACTTCCATTGTAAAGACTCTTGAGGAGATAATGCGTAAAAAGGTCATGTCCCTGAGTTATTGTGTAGTAGGGCAGCATATAATGGTAAAGGGCCGGTGGGAAACGTCACTTCTTGTAGACCTATTGCCATTTATTCCATATTCAGAAGTACCATTGGATGAGAAATTGGGGTAACATATGTCAGTCCACTCCATCCAGAGTGGGCTTTTGCAGGGCCTACCCTGATGCCATGTTAACAGCTGGCGGGACCTCTCTTCTGGTGAAGCTTCACCAGGGCAATGTCTGCCGCTGTTCTGATGTACGGAGCTTTGGGTTGCTCCTTTTTTTTCAGTGGGAGCCACTCGCCCGGGAATAGTCCATGTCCTCTGAAACTGGCCAGAGTGACCGACGTCAAATTTTGCGGAATTCAATTTGAAATCTGAGTTTCCCAAAGTGCTTAGCATTTAAATTTGAGTAGTAGTTACCCACACAATCTTCGAAGGCAAACAAATGGATGCAGCACCGAAGGAATTTGGACCACACTTGTTTCTTATGTGATAAGAATTCAAAAAACTTGTTTCTTTAAATCAAGAATTCAAAAAATCGAAAACACACCGCACACACACATATATATACATACATACACACTTGCCCACTTTCTTTGAGAGAGAGAGAGAAAGAGAATATTACTAAATATCAAGTAAAAACATTAAATCAGTAGGGTTGTTGAAATTCATTAAATGCGACAAAATACTAAATATACATTATTTAAACACATTCTTCTACCGATACGACATAGAGTGTTTGTTTAAATTGATTTGATAATTAGATTGCAAAGTATAAGTAATAACAAGTATTTAAGTAACCTAAAGTGTTCTGAAATAATAAAAAATATACTGCCGTATGCATGTTTGAATAGGGTAACATCTAACGGTCAACCATTATTTGTGAAATTTCAAAATTATCATTTCCTAGGTATACAAACTGATGTAACCGAAAAAGAATAATTTTTAAATTACGATGCAATAGTATAAAAAATAATAAAAAATCAAATTATTGAAACGATTCTAACTTGCTTTTTTTTTTTTTCTAAAAATTAAATAATCTAATGCCTGAAAAATCATAATATAGAAAGAATGAAAATCAGGCAAACCAATTGTAATATATCTCTTGTCTACACAATTATTTTATAACATAAGCACTATTTACAACTTTCTCATAGAGTAATGAATGGTCCTTAACAAAAATTGTACAGTGATATGATTTTTATAATAAATATAATTAAGATGAACAATTACATTTTACTTGACTAAAGTTTTATAGAGGATTATATAGAGTATGACCCCTCCAAGAAGTATCGCTGCTCCTATTATGACAACTTTAGCCCAGGCTGGAATCAGGGGGTCTTCTGTAACAGTAAGAGAATTGTACCTTTAGAATGCGTACAAAATAAACAAAAAAAAAAAATTCCTTTGGTTAATAAAACTAGACAGAGACATGACTGGCTTTTGTCCCTCTGTCTCCTGAAATTCTACTCTGTGCTTTTTAATTTAAAATAAATGTATCTTTCCACTTTGAAACATTCAGCCCTGTACATATCAAACTTCTTTTTACTTTTTTTTTTTTTTGTGACTATTTTTAATTTGTCTTGCCTTCTGCATATCAACTAAGATCACATGTTTGTTTGTTTTTTGTTTTTTTAATGTTTTAAAAAGTTTTTGCAAAATAACAATTCTTTAACATGTTTTATTTTTTTTTTTTTTGCAACCTAAAACTTTCTATAAAATCAATTTCTTAAATAACAATACTTCAATCTTGAATATATTTAGGGCATAATGGAGAAGCTTGAATAATGTCATTTACTTTTTAACCTCAATTTTCAAAAAGTTTGAGTGGAAAAAATTTCTGTAAATTTTTATTAGAAATGTCCTGTGTAAGATTTTCTGTTAGCTTTTTCTCTTCATGAAAAATTTTTAATGAACTCTTATTGCATTTCTAAATGAAATTCTTTCCAAGATCTATTACATAACAGAACTAATAACAAAATTTTTCACACGCCCTCCCAACCCTTACAAATGTAGTATTCCTAATTTGAGCCATTATAAATCTATAATTATTTAATTAATATAATAATGGTTTAAATTAGCAATATCATGATGAAAGGGAGAGATGGAAAAATTTTGTTTTAAAATACACAAAAATTACTTAACAGATAATAGACTAAATTGAAGATGAAACCTGAACTAAATCATATGAGTATTTTTTTCTCACCCAAAGCAATATAGCATATTTAGTTTAAAAATATTGTAACTTAAATATGTTGTGAATTAATTACTTACTGTATGAATCTCGTGTTATGTTCTTCCTCCCTCGAACTATTTTTCTCCTTCCCTCTACCTCTGAGAAGAATGCTGACAGAACAACTTACAACAAAAAAAAAAGAAGGTCCATATTTATTATTGCTGTTGAAAAATATTTTCTTTTTCAACTAGATGAATATCTTTCAAATCTGATCCTCAAATTGAATAATCAATACATTTTATAAGTGATAAAAAATAAATTAAATTAACAATTTTCTTTTCCCTNAATAAATAAGATACCACTTACGGACAGACACAACGTATATTACAAATTTCCTTAAAATCAGTTAATTAGTTCTCAGTTCGAAATTTTTTATAATTTTATTAGTAGACTCATTTTGTACCTCGTTAAATAGAAAATATATAAAATTTGTTTGAACTCCCGCTATCGCTAGCATTAATCATTGAATTACTGATTAAAATATTAATAAAACTATAAAAAGTTAATAAATGATAAGTATATAGTTAATAACGTTCAAGTTTAAATTTATAATTGACTTTTATTGCAGGCAGAAGAGTTCTACAATAAACTGTACAGGATTGTTCTCAATGATAAGTCAATGGAACTCATTAACAACGTAAGTACTTTTTATTTTACACATGTAGAAATGTCTGTCAATTTCTTCTGAAATCTAATTCAAAATGACAATGTATTTATCTATAAACCTCAGGTGGGATTCGGTATTGTGGAAAACAATCAATATAAAAATTTTTGCTCGTGTATTCATATTCTTTATTAGTCATTCTCTTCAATATTCTCTTATTGTGCTGTAATAACAGAAGATAAATTGGAAGAATTACATATATTCAAATATTGACAGGTAATATGGTGTTATCCCTAATGACCAAGAATATCGATGTTCTGGGAATATGCTTATTCTGGGAAGCTCTGGCTTCAATTCAAATATTGAAGGCAAGTTGCAGTCATACAGCGTGGGAATTTTAAATTATAATAATAAATAAATATTTAAAATCACACAATGTTAACTTTAATTTTAAAAAATTATAATTAACTTTGAAAATTAATATTTAATTTTAAAAAATGAAAAAGGAGCTGAACAATCCTGCTACATAGGATAAGACATGAAAAGTCAAGATATAAAAATTTAAGATCAAAACCCGCCCTGATAAACAATTAGAAGCAGGCGGAAAGAAACGAAATGATTCATTGAAAGGGAAACATCAAGTAAAAACTCGCAAATATTAGTTCAGAAATATGCTTGGCTTACGTACTCTGTCGCAGGACAGATTGGTATCCCGAAAGTCTGCCAAGTCAATCACCCGATTGAGAGTTGGAACAAGTTAGGAGCTTTGGTACATATTTACTCCAAGACAACAGTAGGTTTTGAGATGGTATGTATTCCAGAGATGTATGACGGCTTGATACGCCCAGCTGGAAACCTCTTCTTAAGAAGGTGCGAACTGGGTCTTCTAACAACAAAATGGGAGGTGGCTAAGGACCCAAGATCACTGTGGACTTGCAGTTATAGGCCTAGAATTGAGGATTCCATTAACTCGAGTGAATAAAGCAGTAAGTGTTTTAAAATCCTTATATAAATCTTTGTTGAAATAATGTTCTCTGTCCTATAGTAGTTTTAGTCTCCTTCCTAATCCTCAGTTCATATTCCACTCAACATCCCAGCAATAGTTTTGCATTTCAGAATACAACCAGTCATCCATTAAGAAAAAGAGTAATGCATGGATATGTTTCCAGATGAATCAGTTTGTCATGAAATATAATTTTATAAGGGTATTATATAATTTTAATGTAATATAATACTTCTTGATTATCATTTTGAAGAATAAAATGAAATTTATATTTAATTTTCAAAGAGGGATATTATATTCGATATATAATAATAAATGTGTTAGAGATATAATACTGGTTTTTTTTTGGTTTTTTTTAGGAGAAGGTGGTTTTACACTTCTTCGGAAGGAAGCACACCAATCTATGTTCAGTGGGATTTATTACAGTTGACTACAGTCTTGTTTGTTCAGTAAGTACATAATAGGTTTGGTACCAGTGAAATACTCTGTGCAGGTTATGAAAAGTACATTTTTGCAGCATATACACTGTCACTGGTCAGGAATTCTATGTACACCTTTTAATAAAGTTATTGGGAATGTTCTTCTAATGATGCTGTTATGCAGTTTGAAGCTACTACGCTTACAGAAAGGTGTCCAAATGATTCCTTTGATTTTTTTTTTCTTTTTACATGAAGACAACGTTTAGACGATCCTCAACAGATTTGAAGTAACGGCACACCAATGTTCTGTTTTTATATTTTTCCATACCACTAATGTTATGTTATGGTCAAGTGAAAATGCTATATATTATATAAATTAATTTGATTCCAGGTCGACATAAAAGATCTCACATAATAAATTTGATAGGAGTTTGAAAATCTAACTAAGCCATATGAATTTTCTATTAATATTAGATGCTTTTTTGTTGGGGTTTGGTCAAGATAGATCCAAAAAATACAATTAAAAAATGTGTATTTTTTTTAATATCTGCCAATATTTCGGCTTACACTTTAAGCCATCTTCAGGGCTATCATGAAGGCAAGAGAGGAGGTCATGTCACCAGGATCCCATAATCATTACTGAATTTTATATTGATATATCTGATTAATCAATCAATAGAAAAATTCAAATCCTCAAGGAAATTCATTTGCCCGGGGATAACTGTGAAATAATCAAGAAACAATTGTTGACTGATAAATAATTAACTGCCCTTTTCAGGGGATGGAAGCTGACAATAGTTATTTCTTCTTAAAACCCATGAAAGAAAAACAAATCAATAAATACTGGAAAATGAGTTCATCTTAAAAAGTGCAGTTTTCCTGGACTGAGTTGTGGTGTGTGTCCAGAGTCTTTAATTGGCTTGTGCATATATTTTGATGAATTATTTTTTGTTTTTGTGTGTCGTGGGTAAACTCTTTAATGTGTTAACATCAAATATACTATACTTAAAAAAGAATATTAACAATCTATGGTAGGAATCACTTAGAAAATGGAAGTTTGTCTCAGCAGAAACAGTTTCAAAAAAGCAGATGTTTTGCTGATTTAGCTAGATGTCCTGGATTCGTTTTATTTTAAAAAATATTTTGGTTAACCAGTAATTATAACTGTGTAAAATACATACAAGTTGATTATTTTTATTTAGAAGAACACCAATATACTATTTTGATATCATTTTCAGATGGTTTCTACGGCTACTACCTACATTCTAATTCTACTAGAATATTCTAATTAGCTGAATCAATAAAGTAATCTAAAAATTGAATTTGGGTAAGAGCATAGAATAAAAAGTTGAAGCTTTCTGCACATATTGTATCCAAACATCAGTAAAAAATATATTTTTATGTTAAACAAATATGAATATTTTTATTTTCCTGAATACCTTTCTAGCAGTTTATCTGTAGATGCTCAGAAGTATTTAAGCTTTATCCGTTCTAACCTTTTGCATACACTTTTATTTAAGTACTTCAAAAATGCTGGATTAACCATGCCACTCTCTAACTCTGCTCTAGAAGCTATTGATTTATTTTTTTAAACTTTTAGTCATTTGTTAGAGTTTGTGATAAGTCCACCATGATGTATACTACCCAATAAGTACGATTTATAACGTAGTAGAAGTTGGGCAATGTTTCCCTATTATTCTATACCAGGCACAATCAATTTAACTTTTAAGTCCTTCAAGCAGGAGCTGCATACTGTATGCAGACTTCCCATGCTTCATTAGAGATAGATATAAATAAAAGTAAACTATGAAATTTAATCAACAAGCAGAAAAATGAGCCTAAAAGTTAAGACCTCTAAGCTTTGACTTAGATTAGCCTACCCGGTGATAGGGGAATTTAATAGCTTATCAGGCTTGTCCTTGTAGCGTAATAGGTAACGCACTGGCCCAGAAAGCAGGAGATCCAGGTTCGAGTCCTGTCTGGGACCATTAGATTTTTTATTCTGTTCCCTTGCACTAAAAATTGTTTAAATTTACATGGGATTAAATACCATTAAAAAAAAAAAATTATAAAATTAAAATTTAAAAGTAAATAATGAGAGTCTTTAAACAGCTTGACAATGTCAGCTCCTTTGAGCATAAGACGATATATTCGTTGGCCTCAGAGATTAGACTCTCGACACTAGTGCGGGGAATTTAATAACTTATCAGACTTGTCCTGGTAGCATAAATGGTAAATGCACCGGCCCGGAAAGCAGGAGATCCAGTTTCGAGTCCGCTAGATTTTGTATTCTGTTCCCTTGCACTAAAAATTGTTATAAACTGAATATTAAGGATTTGTAGGATGGTATGGGGGATTCTGAATGTTCTTCAGAGCAGGCGATGGAAATTTTTGTTGTATTATTTTAGTTCTCTGGGCCTCAAACCAGTCAGTCAGCTACAGATTAATTTTCCTCATTACCTCTGTGTATTACGTGTTTGGTTTTCTCCAGTGGTAAAATATGCTTTAAAAAAAAAAGAAGACAGTTAACAATTAATTGCCTACTAGAAATCAGCTGCTAATTTAACTTTCATATTCTTAAAAATTGCTACTAATAATTGCATACAATTGTAATATAAGATTTATTATCTTATTATTTATTTTACAATACATCTGTCTAAAAATGGAAAAAATAAATTTAAAGAACACCATCAAGCAGAAACTGCTTAAGTAAATTTTTTAAAGATGAACATAAAAATGAGTGAAAGATATATTTGATCTTACAAACTGGTGAGGGCAATGAGTGTAAAACATTTGATAACTGAGGCTGAATCTAGAATGTTGGGAGGGTAGAGCCTAAACTTCATAGTAATATTTATGTACATAAAAGAGTGTGAGATTATATGCCTCAAGAGGAATAATTATTAGAGAACTTAAGTTTGAGTTATCAGTGTATAAATGGAGATTTATTAAGAATGGTGAAGAGAGGCCTTATTGAATACAAATTATATTGAACTTTTTATACTTCAACATTCCCTGAACCATATTCCAGGTAGTTCCTCAATTTTTCAGAAACACTCAGTAGCATATGTTAGATCTCAGAACTGACAGGATATAAATTTAAATAAAATTTAAGTTTAAATTTTAAACTTAAAATATGAAAATCCATTTAATATTGATCATATAAAATACAGAAATAAAAATATGTATAAAAATGTCTTCTAATTAGATAGGAACATAAATAGTTATTCATATACATAAACACACTACTATATATATGTTTGTTTGTATACTTGATGTATTTATCTACTGTCTATGTTGAATTGAACTTAAGCTAATTTTTGAAAAAAATTAAAGATAAGTTTAAGTTTATATTATTATTATAAATATTTCACTGGAATAAGTGTGAAGCTTTTATCTTCCATTAGTTAATACATAAGATTTGTACATTCTGAAGTAAGTGAATGATTACAAAAACTATGAGGAAAGTGATAACTTTCACAAGCTCTATTCAAATAGATTTTTTCTTAATTAAAGTTTAATGAAATAACTTGAATTATGAAACTACATTTTTGTTATCTTATATGTATTAAGTGAATGTTAAATACATAAGATAGAAATACATACTATAAATCTACAAAATTTACAATAATAATTACACTTCAATCCAATTATTTTTTATATTATTTTCTTTGATTGATAGTAAGAAGTTACTCTTCAGTGCATTAACCAAAATCCAGTATTTTACACTTACAGCATAGATAACTAATAAACACTAATATACAAATATTTATAAAATATAATATACATTACTACATAATTATAATGTAATCAATTTGGGAACTGTATTAGATTGGTATATTTTGCTAACTTTCACAAATTCTGGAAGATTCCAGGTAAATAAATACCTTATGAGAGCTTAGTAAAGGTTCTAAATTTTTATTGGTTTTATGAGTTTGTGATAATGGGTGAAAAAATATAATTTGGGTACCAGATTAGGTGAGAGGACTCATTTAGGAATCATTAGATGTGGTGCTGAATTTTTGATCATGGGTCTAGGCTATTTTTTATCGAGAAAAAAATGCTTTCCCAGTGGTACGAGTGCTTAGAATAGGGTAGCACCATCTACCTTGTCTGACTTCCCCCTCCCTCTGTGATCTTAGATGGTCATATGGGAGAGGAAAAACTAATTGATAATTTAAAAAAAAATGTATTCTGTAAAAAAAGAAATATTAAAAGTTTTGTAATTTAATACAACTAAGATAAATAGACTATTGGCTTTGTATAGAACATATTTATTTTACTGAAAAAAATAAATAATATTTTTTTCAAGCTTTGGGGGTTTAGCTGGTTTTTAATTTTTTTTTTGTTTTGTTTTTAGAAATAAAAGTTCAGTAATACCATACAAAATGAATATATTTAACCACTGGGCAATGTTCAGAAATGCTTAAGAATTGTTTGTGAAAAGTCAGTTGCCTTTTTAAAACATATACTTCACTAATACTCTCCAGATTTTTTTTTATTTGTTACTTTCTTTAATGTAAGATTGAGTTCAACTCTTCATGTTGAAAAATAAAGAAAGAGTTATAATGTTTTATTGTTAGATATTTTTGAACAATAGAAAAAGTGTCATATATTTCATCTAAATTAAGCAATAGGCCAGAAAAAAACTGACTGAATGTCTAGACCATGCCCAATATTATTATGCTTTATCTGAATTCTACTGACAGTTTATGGGGCAAAAATAAATCAACAGAAAGCATTCATTAGAGTTTTGAGGACTCATTAAATATAATATAAAAATTAAATAATCTAATGCCTGAAAAATCATAATATAGAAAGAATGAAAATCAGGCAAACCAATTGTAATATATCTCTTGTCTACACAATTATTTTATAACATAAGCACTATTTACAACTTTCTCATAGAGTAATGAATGGTCCTTAACAAAAATTGTACAGTGATATGATTTTTATAATAAATATAATTAAGATGAACAATTACATTTTACTTGACTAAAGTTTTATAGAGGATTATATAGAGTATGACCCCTCCAAGAAGTATCGCTGCTCCTATTATGACAACTTTAGCCCAGGCTGGAATCAGGGGGTCTTCTGTAACAGTAAGAGAATTGTACCTTTAGAATGCGTACAAAATAAACAAAAAAAAAAAATTCCTTTGGTTAATAAAACTAGACAGAGACATGACTGGCTTTTGTCCCTCTGTCTCCTGAAATTCTACTCTGTGCTTTTTAATTTAAAATAAATGTATCTTTCCACTTTGAAACATTCAGCCCTGTACATATCAAACTTCTTTTTACTTTTTTTTTTTTTTGTGACTATTTTTAATTTGTCTTGCCTTCTGCATATCAACTAAGATCACATGTTTGTTTGTTTTTTGTTTTTTTAATGTTTTAAAAAGTTTTTGCAAAATAACAATTCTTTAACATGTTTTATTTTTTTTTTTTTTGCAACCTAAAACTTTCTATAAAATCAATTTCTTAAATAACAATACTTCAATCTTGAATATATTTAGGGCATAATGGAGAAGCTTGAATAATGTCATTTACTTTTTAACCTCAATTTTCAAAAAGTTTGAGTGGAAAAAATTTCTGTAAATTTTTATTAGAAATGTCCTGTGTAAGATTTTCTGTTAGCTTTTTCTCTTCATGAAAAATTTTTAATGAACTCTTATTGCATTTCTAAATGAAATTCTTTCCAAGATCTATTACATAACAGAACTAATAACAAAATTTTTCACACGCCCTCCCAACCCTTACAAATGTAGTATTCCTAATTTGAGCCATTATAAATCTATAATTATTTAATTAATATAATAATGGTTTAAATTAGCAATATCATGATGAAAGGGAGAGATGGAAAAATTTTGTTTTAAAATACACAAAAATTACTTAACAGATAATAGACTAAATTGAAGATGAAACCTGAACTAAATCATATGAGTATTTTTTTCTCACCCAAAGCAATATAGCATATTTAGTTTAAAAATATTGTAACTTAAATATGTTGTGAATTAATTACTTACTGTATGAATCTCGTGTTATGTTCTTCCTCCCTCGAACTATTTTTCTCCTTCCCTCTACCTCTGAGAAGAATGCTGACAGAACAACTTACAACAAAAAAAAAAGAAGGTCCATATTTATTATTGCTGTTGAAAAATATTTTCTTTTTCAACTAGATGAATATCTTTCAAATCTGATCCTCAAATTGAATAATCAATACATTTTATAAGTGATAAAAAATAAATTAAATTAACAATTTTCTTTTCCCTTTGCGTTAGATACGGAACCAAAGACATA
>KZ807419.1:41003-53097 GCA_000696205.2 Oncopeltus fasciatus
TTTGTTTAAATGTATATATATATATAGTAGTACTCACCAAGTGTGATAAAAAGCAGGGATAGAGTCTTTTTGGAACACATTTTAGATAAACTTTTTAAATAGTCCAAAAGCAAAATGAAAAGTAGGTGCTAGCTGAGGTGTGGCTTACCTGTTTAGTGAGTGATATCAGCTCTTATCTCATTTGTGTATTTTCCCTATCACTTTAGTCACTAAGTAATCAAGGATGTTTCATAGGAGGGTACGTTTTGACTTTAGTTTGGTTGAGATCGACTTCTCATAGTACTAAACAATAGTGAGGTGATAGTTTCAATTATCCGTTAAATTTTCAGTTTACAAGGTAACCCAAAGCTATGATGAAATTACTTTGATGTAATTCTATTGATGACATTTTTTCTAATATGCTAACATTAATGAAATAGTTCTGTTAGTAATATATTTTTAATTAATAAATTAAATTAAAAATGTATATACTTTTTTTATTCAATTTATAAAGAGATGATTCAGTTTTTGGTTCAAGTCAAATTCAAAATGTCAAAAGCATATCACAGGAATAATAAGCTTTCTTGTAAAAGGGAAGTTAATAAAAATGTACATTAAAGGAACATTATAATAAAGAAATATTTATTTTCACAAACTATGAATGTTCACTATTTATTTACATCTATTTAAACTAGACAAATATACTTAGAAATTAACAAATTCATTCACAAATGTTTAATGCTACAGTATATATATTTAACTTCAGATAATTAGATGGAAATAAAAATAGTTTTTAGATTTTTGAAATTGATCAGGCGTTGTGACCAAGTCAATTACCATTAATATGTAAATTCAAAAGCTTCCTTGAAGGAAAACAACTCATAGGATCATGCATATTTAGGATTGTTCTCTAATTCATTAATTGTATTATTTTTATTGAATCTAAAAATTTTAAGAAATTGTTATTCGTGTGTTTACAGTTTTGTAATTTTTCTAATGTTATATTTCAATTATACATGAAAAATATTATATAGATATTATTATCCCTTAAAAGCCACACAGTCTAATATACTTAGTCAAAAAAATGTCACAGATTTTGAATTAAACAATTTAACAGATACATAAAAAAATGGATTTTTATTAAAATGAATTACCCAACATATTTCATGAATCTAAAACAAGCTTCCCTATCCAACACCTATGCTTTTCTTTTTTCCCCGCCGTATTCTTTTTTATTGGACTATATATATATGGAATATTGTTATATAAAATGAAGTATTAATCCTTGCATCCTGCCTTCTGTTTCAGCAATGCTCTATTAATGCTAGATACACTCCAAAACGCATCAAATTCCCTTTATAATCACATTAAAATGTAGATAGGATACAAGATTACTAGATTGCCATGAATTATTCTAGCAATGAAAAATAGTAATAGATGATTGAATACATCAATTAGATGATTAATATTAGACAAAAGGTTTCCATCATTCCTTAGCTGTAAAGTAAGTATTTCAATAATTTTTTGTGTTAAAAAACATAGATGGTAATTAAATGCTTTAATTTTAAAAAATTTAACTGAAAATGTATTTTATTAGATGAAATAAGAATGTTATGATCATAAGCTGTGATTCGACAGACTTTCTGAACACCTAACATTTAAATAAGTATTACTCATCACTGATATGTGAATGGTGGCCTTATTAAAATTCCATGAATAATACAAGCATTATATCCTTAATGGATTCCCACTAGAATAAAAGAAAGGATTGAACAGTCATTTCAGAAAAAATATTCTTTTTTACTGAAAGCAAAGGTCAAAGACCTTTCTACCCTATCATAGGTTTTTGTTACTTCATAATAAAAAATATAACCAAGAAAAATTAGTATGAATTTGCGTTATTGGGGCTCTAATAAACTTTAATAAATATATGCTGAAACACAAAGCTGGCTGGCATCCATAACTATTGCTCAATCAATTCTACTAAGATTTTCAATAGCTTTCTAGATTAGCTGAGTGCATTTTCTAAGTGATAACTTCATTAATTTAGGGTACAGTAGAACATTATATATATAATAATATTATTACAGTAAATTGAATGTAATATACAGCAAAATGTAATATAACTCACTTGTGAGCTTTCTATAAGTTAATTCACAGAATGAATTAAAAATATATTGTTCTACTTATATTAGAAATATATATTCTACAATTATAATTTAATTGAAGTTTCAGAGTAGATTCCATTAGTTACAATGTATTGTCCCCTTTTTAAAAATATTTTTGAAACAATTCATTTTTCACGTCATATTCAATATAAACCTGCAAATAATTCATTAAATATATGACAATTTTACTTTCTGTGAAAAGGGAGCAAATTAAAATAGGCTTTAAAATTAAAAAAAAAAAAAAAAAGTTTTAACAGTCCAAAACAGCTAAAATAAATAATGTTAATATTTTGAGGTAAGTTCACTGGCAATGTTAGGAAATCATTTTGCTTTTTTTTTGTAAAATTTTAAAGTTCTCTAGTTAGCTGCAAATTTATATTAAGAAATTGCAAGTATGGAACATTTTAGGTTCATTTTTTCTATACAATCCATTTCAGAAATTACCAGCATTGCAAAATATGTATAAGTATCCATTCCATTATTTACCCCAACAACCCCAATTTTTTTTATTTCTTTTTGTTTAAATGTATTTATAGATAGTATGAGTTTGTTTATAAGTACCAGAAGTGAGATTTGAGCTAAAATGACACAAGTTTATGGAAGCTTATTAATTTTACTCATCCAAAAATATTAATCTTTCTAAAACTTATAACAGTTAAAATTTGTCTTCAGTTACTCCAGAAAAAAATATATACCAGTTATTACCAGCCTATCAAATAATTAGTTATGCAATTATAGAAAGAGCATATTATGTTATGTCTATAATAATTAATTAATAATTTTCTAAATTTATTTCTAACAACTAAATTAAGTGGAAATTGTATTAAATTTGTGTACATTTAAAGAATAATAATTTTCAAACTTGAATTTATAAAAATAAATATTAATAATATTTAAATTATCATACAATGTTTTACATTCAACACATACACATGCATGAATAAAAATACTGAAATTCATTACTCTGTCATTACTAAGATCATTGTTCAAATTAAAATTATTTACTTCTTTTCAAAATGTAAGAAAATACTATTAAATATTTATTTAACTTCCTAATGTTGAACTAAAGTGTGTGATACTAACAAAAAAAAAAATTATTTTGTTCTCTATATTTCAGTCAAATAATAACTCAATTCTTATCATATAATTAAAATTAATAAATCTCTATTATCAAAAACAATAAAAGTATGACTTAATTAAAAAATAATATAAAACAACAATATGATTATATATGGTGGAGAATAGAAGAAGACACAGGCACAGCTGGGCAGGCTTTTTTGCGTGTGCCCGGCCTGGATATGTTTGGGGTGTCAGGGCTCAAGGAGGGCAGAAACTCTCTCATAGTTCTTCTTATACCAGTTTGAATTAGCAAGGGCAGTTTCGAGACTCTGTTCAGCAGAAAGTCGAGAATCTTTCAGTATTCCTCTATTTGTAGTGAGGAAGTCCTTCCACTGCAAGAAAGAAAATCATATTTGTAACATATTCCTGCGAAACATGAATAGGTTTACTCATTTTTAAAAGAAATGAAACAGAAACTGGTAAGATCTTCGATTAGTTTCCAAGCTTAACATAGGTATAAACTTAAATTTTGAAATTTTTTTTTCAATATTCTTATTTTATAGCCAATATGTGTGCTCACAATTAAATATTAAATAATGACAAAGTGGTCTTTCTCACAAAGTAATTTATTTCAAATAAGTTCTTTCGACCTTAGAAAGTTGCATTGAAGAAAAAAAAAACAAGACACTTAAGGATAAATGTTATTATCAGATTTAATAACTATTATGTTAAAAAACTATATACAAAGTATAAGACTAAAAACTAAACCTCCATAAATAGATTAGTTAAAATCAAATATCAAAATAAATGATGTCATTATTTTATTTCAAAATGACAGATAATACCACCGTAGACTTGCAGCCTATAGTGGCTCAAGCATTGAGGGAGGAAGTTCATTTCCACACTTCCTCTTTGAAATTTTAAATTACTACCCCACTTTTTGCCAAGGAAAATTTCTAAGTCCTTTAGTTTCTTGGGACTATGCTCTTTGTGTAAATGGTTGACATGAGCACGGCCCACATGGTCCTCTTTAATTAATTAATAAAAGTATTAAGTTGACAATAAATAATATTGCTAAAATATTAGAAATCCATATATATTTTAAATATCATTGTAATCTTTCAAATTGTGTGTCCTGTGCAGAATATGCAAAAATAGGGATGCAAACCCACCCAGTATATATTAGGCAAAAATTTCAGGATACTTCAAGATATGTCAAAAACTCAAATTCAATTTTTTTCTTAATGCTACACTTCACTTTTCTAATGTTACATAAAAATAAAAATGCTAATTGATAAAATTAAAAATTAAATATTGGAGTGATCCCCCACCCATTAGAATGATCTCAAGAAAACAGGCATAATCTATGTAAGCAGAATACAAAAATAATTTAAATTATTACTATAATCCTATCCATACCTGTTTGTACTCTTCTTCAAATATGACATGGCTTCCACATAGCTCAACATAGTGGCTTAATCTGTTTGACTTCCCAACATGGCTGTAACACAAATAGAAACAAAAGTAAGTATATTTTATTATAAGTTGGCTTAAAATTTGGTTCTGGAAATTTTTATTTCCAAATTCTTAATTTATTTATAATAATTTAATGGACTAGATCAGAGAATGCTAAAGAAAGGATTTTAAGTTTCTTCTTAAGACAGCAGATTTTTACTTGTCAAAAGGGATTTCATTTTCAGTACACCCAATAGATATTGTAACTCAGTTTTAAATAGTAAAATTTGGAAATATAAAAATAATTAAAGTAAAACAAATCATATAAAATATGAAAATTAATAACAAATGAGAAAACAAATAAAATATAAGAAGACAACAGAAAAAAAATTACCTGAAGTTACTGCAAAATAATGTACAATTTTTAAATTATATGCTATTTATTTTCATTACTAGATTTTTGTAAAATACTTTCAAATCACTAGAAGAAATTCACTCTCACTAGATTTTATTTTGTAATGAGGTACTGACACCGGCCAACAGTCTATGTTTGTATAATGAGTGATAAAAAGTTTTCATTGCTTGATAGTTAAATTGACATGATGGAAATGCCATACATATTTTTCAGTATGTTTGAAAATATATGTTTTTTTCTGAATGTTTTCAATGATAGGTGAATGTCAGTGATATATATATATATATACACACACACATATATTATGTGTGTGGTCTGTTTTTCTTTCATTCTTTTCGTAACTGTTTAAAAAGCCAATAAACTGTAAATGCATATTATATGTAATATATATCATGTATTTACCATTTCATCTTCCGGGTTGGACCGAGTCAAATTGTTCTTATTTGCCGAGCTTTCGCACATCATGTGATGGCTTCTTCAGGGCTGAAAAGAGAATGAGAGTTGTAGAGAGATTTTTAAAAATCCAGATGGTATATATTTACCATGTTTTACACACCAGGTGGTGTATAATCCCGGCGCGGTCTTGTCCTTGGGCGAAGTCTGCCTTCCCATTGGTTGATACTGTGTTCTGGTGGCTGGTCTCTGGAGTAGTCAGGTAGCTGACGAACCATTAGTAGGACGAACCATCAGAGAAGCCATCGAAATAACCAAGAATCCGAAAAATATCAACAGAGAAGACGGATACAGATTGAGCAAAAACTGGAAACCAGCGCTAATTGACAAGAGGATCCAACCAATCAGTGACCAGCTACCTGACTACTCCAGAGACCAGCCACCAGAACACAGTATCAACCAATGGGAAGGCAGACTTCGCCCAAGGACAAGACCGCGCCGGGATTATACACCACCTGGTGTATAAAACATGGTAAATATATACCATCTGGATTTTTAAAAATCTATCTACAACTCTCATTCTCTTTTCAGCCCTGAAGAAGCCATCACATGATGTGCGAAAGCTCGGCAAATAAGAACAATTTGACTCGGTCCAACCCGGAAGATGAAATGGTAAATACAACTGACGACCGACGAAGCCTACGTGAACAATATATAACATGTTTTATTCACAAAATCATTAGTTGTGATCAATCTAATATACTTCTGAAAAAGTGGGAAATTATCTTCAGATATCAGATCTGCTTTTGAAGTCAGCCAAGTTCTTTCTTTATCAGTATATTCTGAATCAGCTTTCAGGAATTTTCAAAGATTAAGGTGATTAATTGTCACAGATGTAATTTGGTTCTTCTACTATCTTAAACCAGTGTAAATAACCTTTTACTAGCCATGAAACCTTAGGGCTTCAATCAGAGTGGTCTGCATGGTATTCTTTGTCTATATTATTTCCATTAGAGCCTCTGTGAATTCTTCTAATCCCAATGTGTATTCTTCATTCTATTTCTTTACCTTTTTAAAAATTAATTTATAACCAGATTTTACCTGCAAACATCTTATATGTGAGATTTAATGGATTAGCATTATCTATTGAATAAAAAATTGTGCCAAGCCTCCCATTATGGTTCCTCTAGCATTTGGAGTAAACATTTTTGATTTTATAGTAAGTAGGTAAGTTCAAAAACTTTGCCATCCTTACTCTTATCAATAAATGTTTAGAAGAGGTTATTGTTAACTAACTTCCAGAATTATGTGCAATATTTTCCATAATTGATTTTTTGAAATTTTTAGAGTCAATTTTTTAAGATCTGGAAGAGTAGGCTACTACTATGTTCGGATTATTCTAAGCCAAAACAAAAACACTTCCTGTCTGGAAACCTTTGATGCTTAAGTGCTATCCACTTCTGGTTACTTTTCAGCCTGGTACTTTTTTTTAATGCAGGTTACCTGTTTGCTGTACCATTATATAGATAGTTAAGATAGCACTTTTACTCAACACATCAACCTTCCACTCTGAGGCCAAAAGTAGTCTGTTGTGTAATGGATATTAATTTTTAAATATAAAATAGTTGAAGCTATATTGTCTTCTAGAAAGTCCCTTAACATAGTGTGTCGGGCCAGTATGTTAATCATAGTATAGAATAGAAATAGGCATCAAGTAAAGAAGCCTTGTGGAAGGAGTCATTATCTTCTAATGATCAGTGATCCTTCCACTCTCCCAGTAGCCAAAATGATCAAGGAGGCGAGTACTGCTAATTTATGCAAAAGCAGGACTGCTAAAAAATTAATAAGACACAATAAGTTAATCATGAAGGCCAATAAATTTAGTCTAAAAATATAGTAGGTTCTTTAGTTACACAATAGCCAAACAAGCCTTTTAAATAATACTAGTTTTTGTTGTAATTGTAATTGTCCCCCTACGTCAAAGGGACAACAGAGAAGATCGCCCGAATACTAAAAAATCACAAAATAAAAACAACATTCAACACGGACAGAAAAATAACAGACATCCTTCCGAAACCTAAGGATAAACTTGGACTTCGGACTCCAGGAATTTACAAGATTCCCTGCTCCTGCGGAACTTCTTACATCGGTGAAACCGGAAGGACGATAGACACACGTCTCAAAGAACACATCGCAGACATCAAACACGGACGCACAGAAAAGTCAGCTCTAGCAGAACACTTCGCCAACACCTGCCACCACATCAAATTCGAAGACGCCTCAATACTGGCCCGGGAAAGCAACTACTATTGACGAACCATCAGAGAAGCCATCGAAATAACCAAGAATCCGAAAAATATCAACAGAGAAGACGGATACAGATTGAGCAAAAACTGGAAACCAGCGCTAATTGACAAGAGGATCCAACCAATCAGTGACCAGCTACCTGACTACTCCAGAGACCAGCCACCAGAACACAGTACCAACCAATGGGGAGGCAGACTTTGCCCAAGGACAAGACCGCGCCGGGATTATACACCACCTGGTGTATAAAACATGGTAAATATATACCATCTGGATTTTTAAAAATCTCTCTTTACAACTCTCATTCTCTTTTCAGCCCTGAAGAAGCCATCACATGATGTGCGAAAGCTCGGCAAATAACAACAATTTGACTCGGTCCAACCCGGAAGATGAAATGGTAAATACTAGTTTTGTTAAATATAGAGAAATTTTAATGATAGAGTTATAAAGATGATTTGATAATGCTAGGACATTATAATACTATTCTCTTTGATGTTCTTCAAGGGGAATGTAAATTCAAGACATCTTCTCTAGTGTGCCATGGGTCTAGAAGAAATACATCCTTAACACGCATTTGCCCTTTTGGGCCAATATGGCTTTGTTGCAGGATTT
This sequence comes from Oncopeltus fasciatus, assembly GCA_000696205.2. NCBI lineage: Eukaryota > Metazoa > Arthropoda > Insecta > Hemiptera > Lygaeidae > Oncopeltus > Oncopeltus fasciatus. The sequence continues at coordinate 49,389 of KZ807419.1, forward strand.
TTTTTTTTTTTTTTTTTTAGAGCTTGCAAAATTTGATTAAAAGAAACTATTAAAGAAAGACAAAATTTGTGTTTGGAGTAATTCCTGGAATTACATGATAGATTTATTTAGGTAATTAATAAAATCTTAGTAACAGCTCTGATTCTAGTTAGATTTCATCTTAGTCAGAAATCCGAAGCGCTAGCTGACAAGTTCAATAGGAATTAAAGCTAAATTCAAACAAAAACTATCTGGAAATAAAGAAGACAGTGAAATTTGCATCAAGGATCTGATTGTAAATGGGATTTAGATAGTCAAATAAAGAAAAAGAAAACAATTATTGAGAGGGAATAGAAAATAAAATACTATCTGTCCCAGCCAGGAATCGAACCTGGATCTCCTGCTATCCGGGCCGGTGTACTTTCCAGTTATACTACCAGGACTTGTTAGTTGTCTTATTCAAGTCCTGGTAGTATAACTGGAAAGTACACCGGCCCGGATAGCAGGGGATCCAGGTTCGATTCCTGGCTGGGACAGATAGTTTTTTATTTTCTATTCCCTCTCAATAATTGTTTGAAATTTTCGTGGGATAAAATACCACAACTAAATTAAATATTTATAAAGAAAAAGAAAGTTTCCTCGAAGGAGCTTCACTTTTACTATTTACATGTAGTCAGCTTTAGGGAAAATAGGAAATGTAAACACTAGAACACAAAATTAATTTTCCATTTGATACAAAGAATGGCTTGAACTACAAAATAAAATTTTTCCTGGTTTAAATTTTATGGCAAAGAAATCTCTATGTTTTCTTAATAGCAAACCTATATTGCCACTGAATGTGTTATAGAGCTATTAATGAATAAATTATAGGGTAATGTGATTGAAAATATTTTGTTCCATAAAGTAGGAAAAGTGAGTATGCTCACCAACTAATACTGTACTGACAACAACGATGAAGAGTCTTATAGAAGAATAAGCAGTCACCTTAACAGATTTTATAATTATGATATTTATAATATAATTGAGAGGAAATTAATTTATCATTACTTACTAATTGTGAATATCCTTTAAACGTCTATGTAAGAAGTCACAAGCGACATAATAGCCAATATTTTGTGAAGCAATAGCACTGAAGACTGAAACACTGTCTTGTTTGCGGACATCAGATTTGTTATCTATTGACCATTCAAGGTATCTAAAAATTAATGTAATTAATACCATATTTTTAAATTAATGAAATTGAAAGAAATGCTAGTTTGTAAGATAATTAGAAAATTGCACTATTCACTATTATTTAAACTACCAGGTATGCAAGTTTATAATGTCGTTTTAATTCCAATAGAAGTCCTTCCTATTGAAGGATTTGCTTATCTCTAAACGCTATTTTGTTTGTTAGTCATTTGTTTACAAAAGTCAGTTGTTTTTAAGTCGTTTACGTGGACATATCATACCTTTCTTTGGTGTTAAAAATGTCTAATTTTAAGCCAAATAAAGAGCATTTGCGGCATGTCATGATTTTCTTATTTAATCAAAAGAAAAAGGCATCTGAATGTCATCGAATTTTCGTTGAGACTTATGGCGATCTTGCTCCAACCGTCAAGACATGTGAACGTTGGTTTCAACGTTTCAAACGTGGTGATTTTGATGTTACTGATCAAAATCGACCAAATCGACTACGAGCTTCTCAAGCCCGGCGAAACAGTCAATACCGAGCGCTACCGACAACAAATTATCAATTTGAGTCACGCATTGATCGAAAAACGCCCAGAATGGGCTCACAGGCACGCCAAAGTCATTCTTCAGCATGATAACGCTCCTGCACATTCAGCCAGATTGACTAAGGAAACGATTTCTTCGCTTGGTTGGGAACTCCTACCCCACCCGCCGTATTCACCTGACCTGGCGCCTTCTGATTATCACCTCTTCTCATCGATGGGACACTCATTGGCGGAGCAACACTTCAACAATTTCGAAAACGTACGAAAATGGCTCGATGAATGGATTTCAAATAAAGATGAAGCATTCTTTTGGAATGGTATCCATATATTGCCCGAGAGATGGACAAAATGTGTAGAAAGCGAGGGCCAGTACTTTGAATAAAATATATTATACTTTTTTTTAAATTACTGTGTATATATTTTAAGAAATAAACGACATTTTAAACTTGCATACCTGGTAAATATATTTAGTCTATGAATACTAAAATAAACATTTTATATAAATAAACCTTAATTTTTTTACATGAATTGCAAAGGGAGCAAGAAAAAAATTTGATACCTCAGCCGGGAATTGAACCCTAGAAAAATGAGAGTCTAACAAATAGCCGACAATGTTAGCTCCTTCAAGTATAAGACGAAGGGTGTTTATTCGTATTACTTGGGGGTTTAGACTTGAAGTAAAGTGCGGGGAGTTGGAGAGACTATCTAATCTGCCTTGGTGATGTAGGGGTCAGCATACCTGCCCAGAAAACAGGAGACTCGGGTTCGATTATCAGCTGAGGTAGTAAGATTTTTTTCTGGCTCCCTTTGCCTTTCTTGTAGAAAATTTAATGTGGGATTACATACCAAAATTAATAGCATTACTTAACTTTTTTATTTAAGTATAGGCATTTTTAACCATCACCCTTATTCTGTATTTTTGAAACAAAATAATTTTCTATGACTTTATAAGTATTAATCTGAAAATCAAACTTAATACATACCTGTTGAGTATCCATATGTCCCTACTGCAGCCTAGAGCATAAAGAATGGTGCTTTGTTCACTACCTACATTGGATTTCAAGTAGCGCTGCCAAAGGAAGTCCCAAATTTTAGGTCCACCAAACCAAACTGCTTTACAGTAAACTGTTCCTCTGAGGTCCTTGGGCACTCTGGAAAAAAAAGTATTTTTTTAAAATATACTTCTATAGATGTTTAGTCCATTTGATTTGACAATATAGCAATTCCTAGTCTTTGATTGGGGTAAAGGCTAATATTTAATTTGACACAGAAAAAAAAGCTTTTCAGTTTTGTGAATAATACATTTTAACTTATTCTATTTTTAAGTATCTCTTAATGAAAACTATATAATTTTTACTTTTAAATATATAATTAAACATAAATTAATTATATATTTAAAAATAGTGCAAAATATGTAAATGTTTTTAGTTTTTTATGAAATATCTGCCAAAGCTGACATATCCTTATCCATATTTAAGGCAAAGATATGACTGAATCATTAATTTGCCATTTAACAATGGCACATAATGAGACTTTATTATTTATTTATCTGAAAAACAAATAATTCAGATAAAATATTAATATACACTAATACTATGACAAACTCATTTGTAAAGGGTTATTTGAAAATAGCCTAATGTGTGGTACCCAGACAATTCAACATGACCACTTTTTTTGCCCTTTTTCCATACCCTTATCCAGTAGTACAGATTATTGATTAGCATATCTTAGGGGTTTGGTGGCTTCCTAGACCCTCTAAGAAAATTTTATTACAGGTGGAAATGAATATCATTGAGAATGAATAGATCTTGTTTCTATTATTTTATTATAATCGGTTTTGTTTCATTACAGAAAAATAAATGCTATGTTTACTGGAGCGAAAAGATTTTTTGTAGAATTAATTGACCTTTCATGTTATCCCCAATCTTATTCATCTGATTTCTCTAAATAACAAACTCAGCCTTTCTTTTTACATTTAAAAATGACATGCCAAATTTCATTATATATATATA
>KZ807419.1:63207-73854 GCA_000696205.2 Oncopeltus fasciatus
ACAAATATCATATAATTCTATTTTAAGATATATACTTCTCTTAATTTATTGGTTATCTGGTAATAAAGTGAGTTCTCATTTTAATTTTATTAAATAATTTTATATCAGGAATAAGAAATATACGATTTTTAAAAAAAGTTTCTTCACTAATTTGAGTTTTTATGTAAATGTAGCCATAAGTCACTTTGGACCCTGAATTAAAGACCCTAAAACTTGGGGGTCAACAAAAAAAAACTATTTTTTTAACTTCTTTCTTTTAAAAAGTGTAAAAACTGTTATTATTTTCATGAATATGTAAACAATATTCTCATATGTTTGGCTGATGGTAGATAAAAAACTTTTTTCTCTCTCTTTTGCTTTGTTTATTATTTTAAGGGAATTTATCTATTACTGGTGTTCCATTCAGATTTCTTCAACTACCCCAGAACCCTTCTTTTTTAATTATGCGCAATGGAGGCTCTAAAAATCTGTAGGCACTAGTTTTAAAAATAAATAATTTATTTTAGTTTATTTATTTATTTTTATAGATGAAGCAAGATATTTGTGTGTAAAATTTTCATTGGGTTTTACCTTCTCCACTCCGAGCGTTCCAACGTAAGTTGCGAATCCCTCATTCAGCCAAAGGTCCGTCCACCACTTCATGGTTACGAGATTTCCAAACCACTGGTGTGCCAGCTCATGTGCGATGACGTAAGCAACGCGATGCTGACTGACTTTGGATGACACTATGTCGTCGTATAGAAGAGCCGTTTCTCTGTAAAAAAAAAAAANCATAAAAGAATTATGTTCATTTATAAAAAAAAAAGCTAATTTTTTGTGTAGTAAATATTATTTCATTGTGTGAAAGCTATCATCATGGCTGAAATCGGACACATAATATTTATCAACTGTACGTAATAACAGAATTTTTTTAAAATTCTTTTAGAGGTTATATGTAAAATAAGAATTCAGAAACTGTTGAACTGCACGTTGTTGTATATTGTTTCTGTTTGAAATGCATAGAGGTAAGAAGACTATGAATAAAACAATAAAATAAGTACGAAGAAATTGAACGTAGGGATCTCCGATTGTCGCAATCCAAAATTACCCTTTCTTATCAGATGCCGACTAAATACTACCCTCCACCCCCTCCATTACAACCCTTACTCTCGATATTCTGATGGCCTCCTGAGTGAAGAGGTATGAGAATACCTCGTTCAATCACTAGCTATCAATTTTAGCAGATTGACATATTTAACTTAGGCTGAAGAAATTAGCCAGGGTTTTCGACCAGGCACAGAAAAATAAAATAGTCTAAAATGATTGCACAATAATTTTGGAGTATTATATTTTTCTGATTCAGCATAATACTCGACGGCTAACGTCGAGTATACAACTATTCAAGATATTTTCACCAATCCTACATTCGAGAAGCTAAACTTTGGGTTTTGTTCAATATCAAACATGTATATAAATATATACATTTGTCTCTACGAGCTCTGAAATCCACAATTTTTAAATATTGAAAGGCATTTGGGATTCATTTTGAAAATTGTTGAACAAAGCTCTTCGTCATGCCACAACTAATTCTAGTGGAATTTTACTGCGTTTTAACAAATAGTTATTTAACATCATACTTTCCTAAAACTCAAATAAGTACTTCGGTACTCTATATATATGTCTAACTTCATTCATTCTCAATAATTCTGGAATTAACTTCCAGAACTACTTGTTCACTTTTTGGAGAAAGGAGAGACTCATTAATACATGATTTCAGGATAAAGCAGTTCTGACTTGCTTCTACCCTGTCTCATGTCAATATAAACAGAGACTCAGTCATCTATGTAACAGAGGAAACACAGAGAAAATGAAATCTTGGGAAAACAATTTGGTGAAAGAGACAAGTATATTAACGTATATATTTATGATAAATATACCATACTTTAACATAATAATCTGCCTCCTGCAAAAATCTAGGGAGCGTAAAATGTTTTTTTTACTCCAGTACGTTTCTCTTATAAATCCGAAGAAATGTAGGCTTACCTGTAGGTGACAAGGCCCCAGTTCTCCATGGCGCCGGCACTGAAGTCCGGTATGGCCGCCATATCCTGCTTGGGCAGAGGATATTTCACGTCAAAGTATTGCTCAAAGTACTCGAGGACGTCTGGTCCGACTTTGCTGGCGAACTCTGTCTGGGACAAAGCTCCTTTACGCGACCATATCCTGTCAACAATACAGCGTTAGAGCGAGCCCCTTTCAAACATTGAGGAATCCCTCCTTTTTTATGTGTGTGTGTGTGTGTGAAAGGATTGAATCGCTCATGCAAAAAAAAGTTTTAGCTGGAAAAGTATACAATCGTTGTGGATAAGTATAAGATTAAAAAATAAAAACAAAAGCTTAAATCAAAACGATTGATTGTGAAGACATTGGTTGTGTTGAAAAAGTACATATATAAGCTACTTGAGTAAAAAGAGTAAAGAGAGTAAAGATAAAACTAAAGTAAAGACCAAATAGCAAAGACATAAATAATTATATTGTTTCAACATCACAAAAATTATTCCAATAAATTATATTATAAATTAGGTACATTAAAATAAACTCTGAGGTACACACACATCACATATATAAATACGCACACCTTTAATTTAAACTAACAACAGTAATTAATATATGAGTATCAATAAGTAACTGTACATATAGGCAGTATCCAAACATTAAGGATTTGTGACATTCCTATAATAATTATTTCATTTTATCTACTAGACTAGATAATCTACTCGATTTGAAGTAAGATAAAGAGGAAGAAAGGGTATGGTAGGATCAGGATTAAGAGCGATCAACTTCTAGGTTGTTACGCCCTAATCTGTATTATATGTATATGAGGATATCCGATAAATGGGGAGATCTTTCACTATACATTCAGATATAGTGTCATATGTAGCCTTCGAGTGAAATATCTCCCACTTAAACTAACTTCATCTAGAGTAGAGGATATCTCTATAATAGTATATGAGATATCCTTTACTATACAGGATATCTCTATGATAGTATATGAGATATCCTTTACTATATAGGATATCTCATATATTATCTCTGATGTCGCGGTATATGAGCAAGCCGATGGTCATGCTATGAAGAGGACAAATCGCCCAAATAATTTGAGCAAATAAATGACCAAAACCATTTTGTGCAAACTCATGTCTAAAAACATTTTGCATTCTACCCCGTGCCGCAGATAAGAAGGAGATGAATGTCTAAAATAGGAAGGTACACATACATATGAGGAGAGCTCGAACTCAAACCCATTCAAAGCTCTACTAAGGGAAACCCGGAAAATGTGAAGCCAGGGATTTTACATGCACTGTCGCATTACAGATTAAACAAAATCCAAGGTGAAGTCAAGCTATTCAAGTTGGCTTTATTTCGAATCATGACGCGAAATTTGACAAATTTCAACAGATCTTCACTGTTCCAAAATATTAAGATTTTAATTTAGCCTCTATATTCATTAAGGTGATAGATTTATGGTTAATGAATCATTTTGAGTGATCGCTTTTGTCACAATGCAATCTTCAACAGCAGTCCCAACAATTTCTTCTCTTCTTCCAGAGAGATGCCTCTCCCTTTCTAGCTGGAATGAATTTTTCACTCCTGAAGGAAATAGGCCACTGTATAGCACTTGTGTCAATAACAAAAATATATATTTGAATTAAAGAATAGATATAAAGATGCAATTACTTTAATTATGCCACTAGGGTTCTCATAATTAAACACTTGAGGCCCACTCAGAGGTCAAATAGTCATGTAAATAGTTTTCTCTCTCTCTCTCTCTCACTCTCTCTCTCTCTCTCTCTCTCTCTCTCTCTCTCTCTCTCTCTCTCTCTCTATCTATCTCTCTCTACAATTATATGTTTTATAAATTAAAGTACATATGTATTTTTTAATGCAATAACTCTTCAGGAGAGGAAAACCGAATAAAACCAACTCTCTTAGTACGTTTTAAAACTAATTTATGTGTTAATTCCTGTGCAGATGTATGTTTTCTTGAAAAATATTAGTCCAACAATTCAGTAACAGTTTAGTCGCTACTTAATGCAAATAAATCACCTACTATTGCTTTATATGCTTGAATATGCTTTAGTATTCAAAGTTTTACAAAAAAAATTTTTTTAATAAAACTGGAAAAGATAAATCTTTACCAACCTAAAAGTTACGTTGTTAGGTTTGGCCGGGGAGGTCTTGTATGCAAAATCTGAAACCATATAGGCGACTAGGTATGTCGACATGGGGAGCGAATCTTGGAACTGGCTCCAAACCCAGCCTTCTTCGCCATCGCTGTAAAAAATGTAAAACTCTAGAGAATAACTTATAATAAAATTTAATAGCCAGCATGTGTCATATTCATTCTTAAACTTGCTACATTTAATGACTTATAAACTACAGGAATAGCACACACACAAACAAAAATCTTCATGCGCCCTATTTTGTCAATGTCACCATTGAATTCTAAACATATGCAATACACTATTTTGGAAAAAGATAAAAATAAACTTGATAAGTGAAAATATTTATTTTGGCTAGAATAGAAGGGCTAGCTCAAATAGGATTCAGAATGCTGAACAACTGAGGAGTACCATTGAAAAAAAAAATTCTGTGAAATAAACAAGAAGAAGCAGAAAAGGCTTTAAAAAAATTAATTAATAGCTAATATGATCATATTGAAGTATGCAAAAGGCCAAAATTGGTTGCAATAACGATTAATCTGTAATTCATTTTTTAATGAAATTGTGAGGAATTGAAAAGAGAAAATGTGTAAGAGTGAAATTTATGGAGTAGAAAGAAGGGAAATAATGAACAAATTTAAATCGGAGAACAACTTTTGATTGATCATGATATACGTTTTATCAAGGCTTTCTGAAATTAATTGGAAAATACTTTGAAAAGTAGGTACACTTTGTTGTTTAACTCACTACTCACTTCAAAATAATGGCCCTACATTAGTTGGCCCAAATAGTCTTTGCCTTTTGTATTTTTACATGACATGACGAACATTGTAAGGATACCCAGAGGAGATCCGTTAGACTCCAGGTGGTTACCTGGTAGGTCTACCATCCATGGAAGTAAACCCCCTATTGAAAGTCACGGGTACTCTTTGAAGTTTTTATGGAATTGGGCTAACCACGTTCCAGGGAAAGAACTCAGAAGACCTTAACTTAGTAGGCTGTGAAGATCAGTAAAGAAACGTCCATTGCAAGGCTATCCTACCAGAGAAAAATATATATTTATATATAATTTTATTACAAATGAGTTTTATTAATAATACTGTAATAATAAATTTTGAGATAAACCATGGCTATTGGTCTGACTTTTGCCAACACAGTGAGAGAAAAACTTGTGGAAAATTTTGAGGCCACCACTTTCAAATGTGAACGAATAAAATATTTGAAACACTTTTCGAAAGTGTATAACACTAACTCAAAAGCGTATTTTTGCTACCATTCTTTCAGGAATGTGTAGAGAGGATAACACTCACTAGGGTACAGTCTTGGCGAGAGGCATGTTGCTGGCTGCCTGAAGGCCCTCTCTGTGAGCCAGCCTGATGGTGAATTTCGCCTTCATCTCCGGCTCGTCGAAGCAGGGGAAGGCTCGCCTTGCGTCTGTCGCCTCGAACTGGGTCACTGCCAGCCACCTGGACAAAGTCAGCAAAAATACATGAAACCTCCTTTTAAAGTTAATTGATAAATAAATAAATTCGTTCGGGTAAAAGCTAGAATATTTATTTTAACCCTAAACTTAAATGTGTACAGTTACATTACTATCAATTAAATATTATGCCCTCTAAATCGAAAAACCTCGCACCTCACACATTTCAGGTAATCCTCAATCCCATTCGTCTGATTTAACTTTTAAAACAATTCATATAGTCTTTTCTCTACATCCAAAAGAGACAGACGAAATGTAATTTAGAAAACAAATAATTTCGGCTTATAAACCGATTTAAAATCTACGGTATGGGTAAACTTAAACTCCTGTTGGTTCAATTGTTCCATAAAACTCCTAAAATAATAATTTTATAAATAAACTAGTCCTGGCTGATAAGTATAATTCTAAACTATATATTATGCCCACATAACAAAAAAATTTTTGATGTCACACTTGATGTTTTATTCAATCCACCAGGCTAACCTGCCTGATTTCGCTCAATTACGAATTCACCCTTTTATTTTATATTTAAAAGTGGCTGAAGTGGGCTGAAATACGATATACTCTATTACACTTATAGAATTATAAAGTAAAACATAATTCCATAAGTGTTCTATAAGTGTACTCTATAATGAACTGTTCATTCCTATCTATGATACTATAAGCTTAACAGTTATCTAACTTCTCCAGCAGTACACAGTAAAATTGAAAAATAAAGAGTGGGGGCTTACCAGAACCCTGAATTATAATTTAATGGCCTAGAATTACATTGGTTCTTAAAACTTTTTAAAATTAAAATGTCGTCTTTAAATAAATTTAAAAAAAATGCTGAAGTTAATTATTGAACAAAGTTAGATATATAAGACTCTGGCTTTTTAATAAAAAGGCAGGTAACGCGTGCTATCCAAATTAGTGTGTTGACAATTGAACTTCATTGTTCATTACTTTCTTAGTGACATGAAAAACACATCTAAAATACAGACACAAGCGATTTTCTAATTATATATCAGCAACCATAAAGGAGGGAATTCCTTCAGTTTTGTGTGTGTATGTAAATAGTGGAAATTTCCATCGAGAGTGAACACATATTTATTATTAGTACTCTGGAATCTCCGTAGGAGGGCGGAAGTGAGCTCTCTGAACAAGAAGGAAGGAAGACAATGTGAGGGAAGAGAAGGGCTGACAAAAGGGCGAGTGTGCCCGGTGATAGCGCCGCACCCCTTTCAACGGCCCCCGGTTCGGCTCCGCTAACCCGCAGGCCTGCAGAGTGCACTCGGACCGTGCACCGCCTACTGTATTTCTCATTCCTCCCTTCTAAGGGGCGGACTGTCTCTCGGCATCTCTCCCATACCGGCACTGATAGGGTGAGCGGGAAAGCGGCGAACCAGCAGGCAATTCATCGAAGGAAATAAAGATAACGCATGGGGCGCCAGGCTAGCTCAGGGGATCCGTACGGGTCTCGCAATCCTGACTCCGCGGGTTCAAATCCCGCCCAGGGCAAGATTTTATCTATAAATGGAAGCTTGTCCTGAGCCATGGGTGTTTATAATGGGGTGGCAACCTGTAGATAGCCCCTCCCTCCAATCACCCTAAGTGGTTGCAAGGGAGGATAACACTTAAATAAAAATAAAAAAAGATATCGCATAGAAATACACTTTGGAATCCGAGCCTATTTTCCCACAAACCGTCCGATGTTTCTATTGATGACTAAATCGGTATCTGGGCAGTTGAAGGGCTTAGACTAGAACAAATTAAAAAGTAAAATATTCACTATTCTTAGGTATCCTAACAAAAAGTATTGTTCAGTGTTTAATCTCTAACTGCTATAAATTTAATTACACAAGTAAGTATTATTTATTCTAAATACCAAAATATTATTAATCTCTTCTTTCATAAAAAGAAAAATACATTCAGAAAATAAACAACATTTAAATCGTTCATACATTAGGAATATTATAGAACGAATTGTATGCAAAAAGAAGTATTGGTGTGGTCTGCCAATTTTTAAAATAAAAACCAAATTCGGTATTTAAGCTCTTTTAAACATGCTATTAGTTGAGAACATTCATGAATGATATCAGGCGACGAGGATGGGAGGGTCTAGAATAAAACAAATTGAATATAATAACTAATATCGTTGTTACTATCAGTTCTTTAACTAAATTTATACTTGAATATAATTTATTTATACGTAAATATAGTAGTTTATACACAAATAAATCCATTTTTTACCATCTACATTCTGCAACATTTTGAAGTAAAAACATACTATGGGAGATATTTAGAAAGTAGTAAAGAAAGTAACAAAAGTGGGCTAGTTGACTATATTTATGACTTAAACACTGAATAATTAGAGACTTTGCTATTTGTTTTAATACATAACAGCCTAAGAAGGTTCCACGAAGATCGATTATAAATATCGGAAAATATAATCCACTAATAATTTAAAAAAATATTTTATTTCACTACACTAAGTACAAACTTATTTATTTACTAAATTTATGTGCTTAATATTTTTTTTTTTTGTGATTTTAAAAGTATATTTAGTAATATCATTAACTTAGTATGTAAGAGATATTTGTTTTCTTATTTTTTGTAATTATTTATTTTCTTGGTAATTAAATATTCAATCTTACCATACTTAAATCCTTTTAAATGAATGAGTTATAATTTATATGAAAGTATTTATCAATTTAATAAGTCATACAGATGGTATTTCCATATTTTAATAAATAACTGCAGAAGAAGATAGCTTGCTTTTTCTTCAATTGAATCTTAGCGATCCTAGGAAGAAGACCTAGTCAAAATTTTTAAAATGTGATTGTTAATTATCAATTTATAAAATGCCATTTTAAAGAAGATTTATTTAAAAGTGATAATATTATTAGGTTGAGAATTAATTCTGATTATTAACTTTATTTAGGCAAGAAGATTTTTTTTCTTCTACAATTTGTTGAAAACTTTCAAGCGACAAAGATTTGAATAATTAATTCATTTGTGCTTCATAATATTCATTCATTAATAATTAGTCAAACATTTTTTCATTTCTTATTATACAAATTTAAATTAAATTAAAAAATATATATGTAATATATATACACATTAAAATTTCTGACTTAAAAAAAATATTAATCTTAAGTGTTTAATGGCTTTTAATTTCTGTTATGAAAGACCGGTAAATATGTGAAAATAGTCTTCATTTTACAGAAATGAGTGTGTATATATGTATATATCTGATGTTCATGTATTCATAATGTGTGTATATATATCTGCATATATATTTGACTGTTAGGTATTTATGCCCTATAGTCACAAGCTTTTAGCTCTCTAGCATTTTTTATAATATGAATATTAAATTGGATATTTGAAATCTATAAGTACAGCATTGGACGAGGCCATTAATGGCTACAACAGTGAAGAGGTCATATGAAAATAAATTATAGATAAATTTGATAGAAATGACTTCAGTGATCAATTGTCATGTATTGCAGTATAATCTTTCCCATCATCTATTTTATTTTATTTTGTAACTTTTATTTTTCTTCTGATATAAATTATATTTACAGTACCTTATGAAAAAAAATTGTTAGAACTATAGCTATCATCAGTGAGTATAGTAAATTTGATACATCTGCAGTAAAATAAACACCGTGTAAGAGGTTACCGTACCGTTTTACGAAAAAACTTTTTAAAGAAGATATTTAGGAATGTAGCCACCAATGTTGAGCGCTTCAATCTTCCTTCGCAAATATTCCAGGGTGAGTCTTGGTAATCTAACATTTTACAGTAATTACTACCTGTAAGATAAAATGAGTCATTTACTCTAATTCATGTACATCTTTGATGAATCTGTTGTTTACGCACCTCCTGCGTGACGGACTTTTTTATGTTCTGTTATTAGTAGACTCCTGGCAAGCTGTTTGTAGAGGTAATTCTGCTTTAATACCTGAGACCAACAAAGTGGCACTTAAGTGACACATAGTTATTTCTTCTCAGGAGACCCTAAAACGTGTGATTAACTTAAAATCTGTAATTTTGCTGATGACGGATAATATCATTAGCTGTCGCTCAAGCGTAAAACGCTTTAAGAGCTATTAAAGTAATCTCTAGCAGAAATTTATACTGTACTGGCATTTAAATCATCTTATGGCACCAAGAATATGGGTACTTCATTTCCGATTATCTTTGCTGTTCATGACACACGTAACCATTCGTAGTAAGTACGACTATCAAGTGGAATATATTTTTCAACTAACACTTACTTGCACCCTGTTAGTTAGGTCATTCAAATATCAAATGAACTCCAGTATATCTTATATGTCAGTCTTGATATTCTGATATTCTTTAATATAAAAAAAATATTACAGAATAATATAATAATAATAATAATAGTCCACAGTCTTTTATAAACAGATTTTCCACGTTAATTAAAGATTAACATAAGTACATCTTATAACTGATTTCAGAAGCTGAAAAATAAAACATTCCCTTATCTGTTTCTAGGATTGAAATAGGACGAGGGCTCCCAGTTCATTTCTTCAATTCTCTTTTTTTCAGACTTTTTTTTTCTTATTAACTTTTTTTTTCCAGATTTTTCTTTCTAACTCCAATGCAATCCTCATAACAGATTTTCAACGCTAATTAAAGATTGGCGTATATAACAGCTAAAAACTGATTCCATCAACAAGGTAAAAAAGAAATGAAGAGAAGAAGAAAGAAAAATAAATGAAAAATATACACGCAGCTCCTGGATACATTCTTAAATATCCTCATGCAAGATCGTCATATAAGTATTACAGAACTTTGTTTAAATTTATAAAATGACATTATACCTATTTTATTCTATAATAATAAAAAAACGAATATATATATTCTTTTCAAACCTGAATTCCTGGAAATCCTCTTTTCTTTCCCCATTTCAACTATTATTGAATTAATCTAAAAGATTTGTATTAAAAAAATAAA
>KZ807419.1:81652-96657 GCA_000696205.2 Oncopeltus fasciatus
AAAAAAAAAAAAAAAAAAAAAAAAAAAAAAAAAAAAAAAAAAAAAAAAAAAAAAAACAACTGTGAATTGGTGTTTTATTTATTAAAAATTATTTTGACATTCACCACTCCCTAGCTTCAATTCAGCCAATATTTCATCAACAGTGCAATTTGACATTTCACATGAACTGAATACTCCTTTAGAAGAAATTGGTTTGGAGGGGTTTAATAGTTAAACCCTTAAAAGTTTTTATTTAAAAAATATTATTAAATTTTAATACATAAAAAACCTTCAAGAACAAGTACCATTTTTGAAAATTAAATTCAAATATTTTTACCATTACTTTATATGAATTTACATATTTTAAATGCACCAAAATCACTAAAAATATTGTTTTTATGTTCTACAGAGATTATTACAAACTTATTGATCTATTTCCAGGATTTATTAAATAGATTTTTAAGGCCTGATGGCTTAGGATCTAAAGAACAGTTAATCTCCATATTAAAAGAAAAAAAGAATAAAGAAAGGGGGAAAATATATTTAACTTAAAAATTAAAAGTAAGGAAAAGGAAAGAACAGAAAAATTAGGACTACTCCCTGATAATTGGTGCTGGCAAGCTGATGTTATCTTAATATTCAGGGGCTCGACATTACATATGTTGGCGAGAACACGACTGGATCAAGAATGGTCATACACAAATTGAGATGGCTAATTCAATTCCTAACCTTAAACTTTTTAACAATAAACCTTAACTCACATGAGTTTTTAATTTGAGAGATTGTAGCTTTATTGCAAAGAACTGAACGATGGGAATTTTGGAGTTCATTGTCTCTATGTTTGTAAATGATATTTTCAATAGTAGTATAGTAGTATCTATAAAGACATAAAAAATTAACCTAAATAAATCTCACCTTGATCCATACTTCGCCGGAGAAGCTAAACTTAGGCTCCTGAAGCTCTGTCTTCACCTCAAGGATGTAGTGTAGGGGTCGGACGTCTCCCGGGAGTCTGTAGCTAGGCAAGCCGTCGCTCAGCGCCACCGTTGCAGCCAGGATTACTGGCACCAAAAACAACACCATCTGCAGGGATACACACCATACAGTTAAAACTTAAAAGTTCAATGTAAGCAATAAGACTTAAAACTTTTTTCCAGACGTTGAAGAGTCATACTCACACTCAAATGGGTAATTTTTGAAGATTTTCAACCTGGCCTATTTGCTACTGCAATGCACGTTTATTAGCGAACTTCCATTAATGGTAAGTGCAGTTAATCTTATTATACTTATTATTATTATTACGAATTTTCTATAATACTTGTTTGAGGAAATAGAGTCTGTCAAGGAGGAGCTACCTAATCAAAGCAGACATCCCATGCTTCATTATAGTCAGATATTAATATTAATATTAATTAAAGTAAATTTAATTAACAAGCCAGAATGAACAATGAGCATTAAAGATATGACCACTAAGCTCTGCTCTAGACTGACCGGGAAAGAGCTCACCCATCTACTACATTCGTAAATATCTTCCTTTTCTTATCATTTTAATTGTTTTGGAACACAAACGTTAGACTACTACATTTCACACTTATTATGTTCTGTAAACGTTTTCGCAACACAAATGAGAATACAACGAAGATATTAAGATTATAAATTTTGTTCTCTTTCTAAACCCCATCTTTTCCTTAACCGATTTCAACCAAAATTAATTCTTTGAAGGATTTGAAATAAGCCTAAATACCGAATTTGGTTTATATGTTTTGAATATTTATATTACATAACTCTTTATTTTAAATAAAAATTATTCTGTACATATTTCTTACACTATAATTTTTGTGGGGTACATTATTGTCCTTGCTCCTCTATCCCGGGACGTAACCCGTCCTCAGAGAGGAGCCCGGGTTAACCCGCGATAGACTATCTGACACCCATCTTCTCCTTATCCTAGGATAAGAAGGAGACTAGGCAGGGAGCCAAGGAGGGAGTGAGAGGGAGAGAAAAATGCCAGTGCATTCACTCCCTTGATATTTTAACTAAACTGGCTGGAATAGGTCCCTTGGCCACCTCCTCTTGATGCGTCGGGATGAACGTGGAATGCCAGGGAGAGGACTAGAGGATTAGGATGTCCTTGGAGGTTTGTGTGGAACTTATCACACCTGGAGGGGATGAGCTCGGAAACAAAAGGTACTTGCAGGTCAGAATGGATGGTTTTATTGGATACGTAGGGAGGAGTGTTGAGGATTGTGCGAAGGACTTTGGACTGGAACCCCTGGATACATCTAATGTTTGATAGCTTCGCTGTGCCCCACAACTCAATACCAAATGTCCAGATAGGTCTAAATAATGTTTTGTAAAGAGTTATTTTGTTTTCAATTGTTAATCTGGACCTGTGGTTCAGAAATCTGTAGAGCTGTCCAAAGCGTCTGTTTAGTTCTTGTCTCTTTGTCTGTAAGTGATTCTTCCAGGTTAGTTTACTGTCTAGGTAAAACCCAAGGTTGCGGTCTGTCAGAAAGGAGGGAAGAGGAACGTTATTAAGGAGGACTGGCGGACATTGACCTCTGCGAAGTGTGAAGGTGACATTGACTGATTTATTTTCATTTAGAAGTATTCGCCAGCGTTTAAACCACTGGAAAATGGAGTTAAGGTGGGAATGAAGGTTATTTGAGGCAGTGTAAGGATCCGGGTTGCAGGAGAGTATGGCTGTGTCATCTGCACAGGACGCGAGGAGTGTGTCAGGGTGTGTTGGGATGTCGGCAGTGAAGAGGGTATAAAGAACAGGACCAAGGACACTACCCTGAGGAACTCCCGCTTCAACGGGGTAGAGGTCAGAATACTCCAGACCAAGGCGGACTTGAAAGTATCTATCGGAAAGATAGAACATGATAATTAGGTAGTAAGGTTGCGGAAGGATAGACTTGAGTTTAAAGAGCAAGCCCCTATGCCAAACCCTATCGAAGGATTGAGATGTTTTGAATATAAGAGGGCTCTTATTCGAAATAAATTCTAAAATATCTTTATCTTATATTCTAAAGTTTAATTTGAAAAAAAAAAAAAGTTATAGTACAAAAATGTTCCTTTTTCTGAACATGTCTAATTATGGTCTGTTTAAAGGACACCTGTTAATATGTTTCGTTAAAATGAAGGGTCTGAGGTAAACCCTCACTTCTTATTGTTTCATCTTAGTAATTAACAATACAAATAACTTAGATAAAATTTAATATATGTTGTTTAATTTCCTTCAGAGAATTCGATTTCCCTTCCATCGCTCAAATATTTTAAATGATCCTTCTTCTGACCACAGCCATGTCCTCGTCACACCGTCTCTCACCCCCTGTCCCAGAAAATTGTCACCAGCCTTAATAAATGGTCCCATACACTATGGCCATTGTTTAGACGAGTCTACTAGAAGAGTCCCTTGACCTGGAACTCTTCTTGAATACCTCTGAAGAGCTGGATAATGGTGTACAGTTCTTCACTGCCAAGTCATTCACTTACTTGAGAAGGAAAATTAAAAATCAATTCCCCCTCCCCCCCGCAACACAAATTTGTGGGGCTTTAATCCACTCCCTGACTTAATTAAAAATCTCAAACTGGCTAAGCATGAAACTAGAGCTGCGTTTTAGAAGTAAAGACACCCAACAATTTTACATTGTTTTTTTTTGTTTTCTTTTTTCTTTTAATACTAATAATTTATAATAAATTTTCATCTCATCCTAAATCTCCCCCCCACCCCGAACTATTTCAGCCATTATAAGCAAATCCAATGGTTTGCAAAAAGAAACTTTTATACCTAATTTGGTACTGTGGATTGCAAACAGCCAAGTATATATATAGGTAGGTAGGTAGGGTCGGGTTTAGGGGCGATCTACCCTTAGATTATTACAACCCTTTTATATATATATATATATATATATATATATATATATATATATATATATATGTGTGTGTGTGTGTGTGTGTGTGTGTGTTTTTAAGGTTGAAAAGTAGGTAAAATTAAGGAAACCATAAGTCAGAATCCTAAGTCTACTCCCCGGGTACGTGATAGAGTTTATAAGATAAATCATTATTTTTTACGAAGCTGGATCTATCAAGGGGACGNATATATATACAAATATATATTTTTCATAGTTCTTTGACACCATGTTTTTAAACAATTATTTAAAAATGGTTCTTTAAAATGTACATATAAGCATATATGTACATTTTATAGAACCATTTTGAGATTGTTCGAAGTTAGATCGTTAAAGATCTGTTAGAATTTTTTGAAAGCCACATCATGATAGGGGGAATCTACTAAAAATCATAATCTAGAATGAGTACTAAAAATATATTTATGCTAACCTTTGCCAGAAGAAATGAAGGTAAAATGTCAGATGAGGAGACTTGTAGGAGTTAATCTTCTCAGTTCTCATTGCAAAAGATATATTCAGGAAATTTACACAAACTTTAAGGAAAATAATCAACCTTTTACTAAGAATAATCTAGTCTACATAGACTCATAGATTTCCGAAAGATTTACAATTTCTTTACTACTTGTTTTCTATAAGAAGATTAGATTAATCATATGAGAATAATTCATCGATAATTTATAAAATAAATAATTTTAATTATATTAAAGCTATTATAGGGTGATAAGTTAAAATAAGCATATTTAACGATGGCTTAGATTCAGTAACGATCGCTAAAGAAAAATTCACTTTAAATTACTACATGCGTTATTATGGATCAGTATTCGAAAAGCTAGCCAAACAAAATGGGATAATAAGTCAAACAGCAATTAATATAAAACCAACTGTGCTTGCTGTTCTTAATGACGTCACATCCTGCTAACTGTTAGGCTTCACACTCGGTTTCCGGATCCCTCAGACCTTTTCAACTTAAACCCGCCCAGTTACTTCATTCACCATATTGTGATAGGAACTAAGCCTTAGAAATTCATTTTTAGAAGTCATATATAAAGACTAAAATTAATGATTCTAATAGAGAATTGGGTCAACAACGGGATTCGAAAACCGCAACAGCGCATCCACGACAACAAGATTCGATCATCAGCTAAGGCGTTCACTTTATTATTTAAAAAGAAAAGTACGTATTTTATTACTTCTGATGTACAAGTTATCTAATACAAATTTTCGTAATGTTAGTAGTGACGCAATGCGGGCAGATCTGCTTGGATTCCATCGCGATGTTGGTTATTCCCAGTAGACATGGAAAGTTTGTGCTAATGTGCTTTTCGTGGCCGACTGATCACTTACAGAAAAAGTCATGGGAACAGCTGCACGACACGGTTTAGGATTCGATACTCCCACCATTCTCAAATCTCATTTGGGCACATTGTATATGGCTACCCTAACCTCTCAATGCACAATAATTCATACTTTTAACTAAAACCAAAAACTGAAGAGTTAAATTGCTTGATTAGTTACCTAACTATATCCTTTTTGAACAAATTCTCCAAGCATAAACAACACGTATCTGTTAAAATGAACATAAATATAGTACTCATACGCATGACGCAATCTTGTTGTGAAGGTTATTATAGTTGACCTTATGGTGTACGAGCACATTGATAGTCGAGGTTCGGTGGAAGAGGATATCGGAAAATAAAAGTCCATACAAGGTACGTAAACAAAGCAAATTCCTCAGTATCAACAGTTAATGAATATTTGCAAGAGAACCATTTGTCTCATCCAATCCTCCACACTTATAGAACAAATCTTTTACAAATAAGCAATTATGGGTTGAGTTTCCCAACGAAACATTACGCCCGCGGTAACCAAAAGACATTTTTTTCCTCCAGCTTGAAATTTCAGTGATCACCCTCTTTATATTGCTCCTATTTCGCTCTTCCGTGTAATTAGTCCTTCAATTTACATTTAATTGTGATTTACGAGGCTTCATTAAGAAAAATAAATAATTTTATTTATAAGGGTTATGAATAAGAATAAGGTTTATGACGGGAATGAATGTTAATGTGAAGGAATAAACGCACGTCAAGTAGCTGGCAATGAATAATATTAATCTGGGGTTCTCTTGTCCACATCCAACCTTCATGGATAACAGATTCAACCCTAGATAAACCCCAACAGTCAGGGCGTAATAACCATGATGTTGATCGCCCTATAACTTGATCCTAATCCTAATCCAACTTTCATGTTGGATTCTTAGAACGGATATTTAAGGAATTCGATATTACAGGTTGAACAGAAATCGATCAATAATTTTAAATGAGAAAATCTTTGTTCTCGCGGGTAGTTAGTCGTTATTGTCCTTGGAAGCCATACATATTTGACTGCTCTTAACCACATTATTGTTCAAGTTGATTATGGTCCTCTAATAGTGGCTACATAAGGATGGAGTGAAGTTGAGATCTCCCCCACTTGATAGATTTCTTATTTTTCTCCAGAAGACCGGAAAAGTAAGGAAGCTAATGGAAAATAATAGTTGGACTGATATTCCGTAAAGTTTTATTAAAATTCAATTTGGAATTGAACCTTTAATTTAAGAGGCCTCTACGAAAGGCCAACACTACTCGCATGGGTGCGGTTGAGCTATGGATACTCCAGCATTTCTGAAAGGGAGGAGGACGAAATAGAAATTCTAAGTGAAGTACGACAGATACCGCAAGCATGTCAAGATGTCACTCAGACGGAGGCGCATTACGATTTCAGCTGGCCAGAGAATGGAAGCCGATTCCCGCACGGATGTCTATCCCACTCTTGGCTAGATTAGGCACCAGTCACGCCAGACTCACACCGTTACCGACAGCTTACAGGTCAACCTCCACCTTCCCCTACCTCATAGGTGAAATATTTGCTTATTTTTTAATTATGATGACTAATTCTGTTTGTTTTTTAAATGGCGTGAAGACTACAGTTTTTTTAGCGAATGAAGAGAGAAAAATATGAAATTAAGAAAAATCTTATGCTTGCATGATTACTAACTAATTGAAATCTCTGGAGTGAAAATCGACTATCAAAATTAGTCAGAACTATTTACCAGCTTGTAGCTGACTGACATGTCATTCAGAAATAAAAGTAAATTAGTTATTGTATCTTTCAAGCGGGCAACGTCAATACGTTTCATCGCCTTATGTCTCATCCGAACAGGGTTACCACCATCACACTCTACTGGTGACGCCGTGAAATCCCTGTGTGATCCTGTTTCCACGCCTGGCCACCACCGGTACTGCCTGTTACCTCATTTAACGGTCTAGAAACTACAAATAGTTCTTTTTTCTGAATGGATTTTAGTAATGCACTTTTAAATATAAAAAGTAACGCTAGGATTGCTATTTGGTAAATTCGGACCAAAATAAGTCGTAAGTGAAGTCTAAAAGTGACTTGGAAAGTTCATTTACTAAGAATATTAACTACTCATCATTCATTAATTATTAATCAGAGGAATTCGCTTAGTATATAAAATTTATGACTGACGGCCGTCTTATAAATTTAGACACATCAATATATATATATATGCCAAACAAAATGGGATAATAAGTCAAACAGCAATTAATATAAAACCAACTGTGCTTGCTGTTCTTAATGACGTCACATCCTGCTAACTGTTAGGCTTCACACTCGGTTTCCGGATCCCTCAGACCTTTTCAACTTAAACCCGCCCTGAGGGGCTGTTCCANTTTTATTGCCGATGTTTCGACTTTACTTGTAAGTCGTCATCAGGGTTGAAGTACAATACACACAATGCACTTATAGAATTATAGATTGGAATGAACAGACAGAGATGGGTTATGTTAAATGACAGAAAAAGATTTACAGACTAAACTAAACAATACAAATATGAAACAATATAAGTTATAAATATAAGTTATATAAGTTATAAGTGGGTTTTTTTTTCTTTTGGAAGTGTGTACATTCTGGTGCCTTTCTTTTATAGTGTTTTGTAGAATGGTTGAGTTTTGTTGCTTTTAGACTGATAGTTTTATAAAGCGAGTTATTTTTAGTAAAGGTGGTTCTTTAATATAGTCTTTATTTAGAACTATTTTTCATGGAAATTTGAGGGAGTAAGGGAATTATACAAGGTTGCAGTTTGGAAAGGATAAAAAAAACTTTTATTGTTTTTTTCTGCTTTTAAATATCATCGAGTAAGACTACAAATTTTCATCGAGAAGTTTTACTTTTTAAATTTTGCATTTGCCGAATTCCGACCATTTTCTTCTGGATGTTACGAACGATCATTTAATATCCACTAGATGTTTATTTCTGTACATATTCGGTTCTTATCGATCATGCCGCAAATAGACAGAGTGAATTGGAAGGCGCCTGAATACAAGGTCAAGAAAACAATCTATATGATTATATCGATATTATATTATATAATTATCGATAAAAGCTTGCTCAGGGTAGTACCTTATTTGTAGCTTTAATTTCTTGGTCTAGATTATCGCACAGGACAGACCCCGAATTGGATCCCTCATTCATAAAAGTAGTGCGGTGATTATTTAAACATATGTTATTTTTTATGTTGCATTAATGGAGAGCAGTGCTATGAAATTGAAAATTAATTTATTTTTTTTAATTATATTTTTTTAAGCATCTGTAGTTAAGAAACCGCTAAAATTCCTGATCCCTTGAAGAGGTTTTTGCATGGTACTTTCTTTTTTACTTACTACTGTAATAAAATATAATCCTCAATTAGTAGAGAATTTGTAGGGGTTCGGTCAAGGTTGGTCCACAAATAAAAAATAAAAATACAATTTAAGAAATATTTCTTCACTTAGCCTTTTTCTGGGCTTGACCATGTGGCGAGAGGGGATGTAGTTACCTAGAACATAATCCTCAATCATTTTTTTTTATTTTTCTTTTTTTTTCTCAATTTTCAAAATGTCTTTCACGTACAATAAATGTTCCTATAAAATATATATATTTAGTCTGAAACCATCTTACGTCTATTAACTGTACTTCGAATATTAAGTGTATATTTCATGTTATTTAGCAGGAATAAGTCGCTTACTTCTTGCCCCATTACTTATACCTAAGTAATTTTGTCCTATAAGTATGCTATTCATGTTCGATTCGGAAAGTGTCATTGGAGGGTATACCGTGGTATAAGCAAATCATCTCCTCCGAGTTTTTTTTTCTGTTTATTCTCCTCGATGAAAAAGTAAACAATTAAGATTTTAATTTATTTATTTATAAGCTATCAAACTCACCTTTTATAGGCTATTTTGTAAATAATAAATAAATAAATAAATAATTTTTAAATGAGTGATTTGAGGGCGAATACCTATACATTTTTATTTCCTCGCTAATATCTCGTAAATAAATAAATTAATTTAAAAGTATTTGAATTTGCAGGTTACAAATAGATTTTTTCCATTAAAAATAAATCGATTAATTCGGGCGTTTCATCTTCCTGTAAACATTCATATATCTTCATATAAGTTACTCTACAACTTTTGCAAATTTATGATTGGTGGAGCACGGTGTTCTGGTGGTTCAAGAACTGGACTCCTGAGCCAAAGGAACCAGGTGCAATGCTCATAGCCCCCAATACATTTTTCTTCCTTTCGGTACCTCTTTTTTCAATGACCCAGAGAACCGAGGGAGAACCCAGCCCTAAGTAAGTACCATTCAATTCATTGAACGGGAAATAATCAGGCGGCCAGAATACCGATGCTGACCTTCTCTAGGATGCCGTAGGTCGAGAATAAACTCGATGGGGGGAATCATTAACGTGTATTCGCCCTTGGGTCTATATGGTCCGTTGCGAGACTAGTTTTTTGTTTTGTTTTTTTATATTCATCTACTTCTTAAATATACTTACTTATAATATTGATGAGATAGAAGCATGACAAAGGAAAGTCAATGTCTGAAGTCAACCTTAGTGACATAAACATTTTCCTTATTTGTCCTTTTTGGCTTTTAAAATTAAATTAATGATTTACTCTTATTGGTGCCCAACTATAATGGGACGTGAGAAATCTGCTCTGCTGGAGGCCTGTTTTTTTTTTTTTTTGTTTTTTTTAAATCACAATATACCACGACTTCCCACACATCACAGAAGTGAGAACAAACATATAAGTGGAAGAGACAATGCCCAATTTAATGATATAAACATCGAAATTGTCCATGGCACGTCCTTGCATTGTTCACGTTAATTTTGTCAAAGAATCAGGTAATTCTTCAATTTTGGATTGTATTTGTTAATTTCAAGTTGACTGACGTTAGTTACCTGGCAATGTAAGTATCTAATTGTACTCTTTATATAACCGCAGAATGTTCAGTCAAACTTCTAGTAGACCTTCGTCATGGAAATATAGATTTTATCTCTTTAAATAATGATACGTCTATTGAATATCAATACACTTTTTGCCTAAATACATTTAAGTTATCTAACGAGCATTCATCACTTTTTCGTTTTTTGTGCATCGATGATTAACTGTTTAAGAATTTCTCTTATCTCCTCTCTCTGACGAAGGAAGCTAGGAGTCTCCCCGAAAATTTAAAGTGTGTGTGTGTTTGTGCATGCATGTGTGTGTGTGTGTGTTGGTACTAAAGGTCCTTTAAAAAATTCTTGTCCGCGTATATATCTATCTACAAATGTTCTTAGTGTGGATGTATTTTTGTATTTATTTATCGTTTCAATTAAACTACTAATTCGATTGCATAAACGTTTAATCACCCGATCCATGCATGACTATGAGCCTTGTACATAAATGACTCCTCCGGAACAAAAGTAGTTTTGAAGGACTTCTGGAGTATATTTTTATGAAATTAAAAAAAAAAAAAGTAACCAGTAGGATTCTCATGAGAGGAGTCTGCGGAAAAATGAGGAAGGTAGCGGTGGAAGGAGTATCAGGGGTGGGAGCAACGTACTGGAACTGGGCAGAGGAGTCGGAGACGGAAGATTGTTCAGGAGCTGTCGAGAAGTTTTGTCACCTGGAAGGACAGCTCCTTTGTCCTACGTTGAAGACCAAGTATTCCTATCATCCCGGCATTGTTGTCTCTGAGTTTTCTAGTCTCGAACCTGTATTTCTTAAGAATACATCCCATACCCTATTTTGCGAAGTATTAATTTTACAGGTTTTTTTTTTTTTAATTACATTAGCTAAGGAATATCGCCCGGAGTTGTGTCTTCCATGGAGTGACGCTATATTGATACTCTTTTCATTCCTTCGTTTCAGGTAGACGTCAAGAGTGCTAGACTAAGTCAACATCATGTTTTGAGCAATGATAGTTGTCTCATTAGATTAAATTTCTCAAGTAAATAATTTAACAGGGTTGTCCTTGCTTTCTATACTCGCAAATTACATTCATACATGTCTTCTTTAATACGCATTTTTCATGAATATGTTATAGAATGTCAGAAAGTTACATTTAAAATATATTGTATTAACTTCTTCGCAACACAAATAACAAAAATATTTTGATTATAAAATTTGATCATTATCTATGCCTTTACCTCTAAATCGACTTCAACTAAAAATGAAAAAATTCAAGTGCTAGAAATTAAGTGTCAATAGTGACTTTGGTTCCTATGTTTTGAAAATAGGAGATCCCTCCCAACACTCGAAATTACCTTCTTAAATATATTTTTGATTATACGGGTTTTTTTTTTTTTCAGAATATAAAATATGAATATTTTATAAATTTATTTATACATATTATGTTCTATAATTTTTAACTAACTACGGCTCCCTTTGAAAAAAAAATCAAAACAATAAACTTATATTATTCATAAAATTTCGGGCGCGAGTACGTACAGACATATATATAATAAGAACAGGTGAGAGGAAGAGTGTTGTGAACACACAAAAATAAAAAATAAATTACAATGAATAAATTTTTCCTTTGTGTGTGTTTACTAATATCTTTCTCCCATCAGTTCTATTTTCTATTTATTATATATATCACAGCCGCGAGGACTTCATTTTCTGCATGTATATATGTGTGATTTTTTTTTTTTTTAATATTTGTAGTTTGTCCAATTATTCACAAGTTGCATCATCGTATAAACGTGAAAAGGTTGATTTCCCTTGCGGGAAATCTGCTAAATCTAAACTTAGTTAAAAAAGAAAAAGATTTGAAAAGTATGTTAAATTATTTTTGTATTAGGTTATATGCGATAGGAACGATAAAATTTCATAAGAAATTCAAAAAAAGTTTGTGCCCGCAAATATTAACAAAGGCTGTGGATAAATGTATTATGTTTTTATTTTAATATACTCCCTTCTTGTTCACGTAGGCTTCCACAGTCATCAGATGTATGTAAAGTTTTTTCCGGGTTGGACCGTGTAAAGTTTTTGATGGTTGCCGAGCTTTCGCACATCCTGAATAAAGATTCTCTATTCAGCTCTGAATAAGCCATCACAGGATGTGCGAAAGCTCGGCAACCATCAAAAACTTTACACGGTCCAACCCGGAAAAAACTTTACATACTCCCTTCTTGTTCAATATCAACCATTAAAGAACTCAATCTCGAATTTCAGACTTCTGTAAACCTCTCTACTTAAACGTCGTTCTCTGTTACAAATAAATTCGTTGACACTCTCTCCTATATAAGTGTATACTTTAATGCCTATTTTTTTTTGCCCTATAGTAGCTTGGCCCGTAGAAGATGTCGAAAACATTTTTATTAAAATAATTTGAAAATAAAAGATATGAGAATAACCTCTATAGCTGCATTCCTCTGAATTTGGCTAAATGATAAATGAATAAATAAAATAAATTTAGAAAAAATTCAAATGAGAATATAGTATTTCAGAGATAGAAGAATACAATCGTCAACTAAACCGATCGTTAATTAGTCAAATTAATATATATTTTTTTGTGAAATTACTTCGTTGCTTGACGGATTTCACATAGAAATCTAATCAATAGATGAATGAAAGAAAACAACATTCCAAATAATATCCTGAATTACTGTTGGTCAGAATAAGAGTACTATACTTGCAATCATTCCTAGAACCAATCATTCTATACAGAACCATTCGGAACTAAGAAGGAGGACTCGTCAGCAGGGGAAACATGTAGCAAATGTTTGACATCAGATCGCCCTTGAAATGTAATCTGTGTTAATGGCTCAATACAAATGGATTTGTTATGCGGAGGGGAATATTGTTTACATCTTCGCTTTATTTACGAATACGATTCAACTGTTACAACACCATGTAATGCATGTACGTATCTCAACATATTGAACAAAATATATACTTTCAGAAGTATAAATATACATTTGTATTTGAATACGTCGCGTAATAACTGTAATTTATGTAAATATGTCATTATCAGTGGTACGGCACGAAAAATGTAAAACCCGTATACATCGTACCGATACATTTATATACATTTAAATATATATAACCGAAGGGGCGTCAGGGTAGCTAGCTCATGAGATACGTTCGGGTCTCACAAACTTGGTGCATCCTGCACTGGGCAACCTGCATATGAGCCATCTCCATGACCCTAAGTGCTTGAAATGGGGCTAACACTTTAAAGAAAAAAATATATATATATACACAAAGTATATAAAGAAGATGAAACAATCGCGGCTGCGATATGTAGCAATCAAGAACAGGTCGAAGTGAAGTAAAGAGATACTCTCNTATATATATATATATATTACTCGGTTATATACCCAATATAATTAATATAACTTATATAGAATAACCTATCATAATATACAACTTAAACTATCATTATACCCAACACAAACATAACACATCACAAATATATGGTCACAAAATAGCCTATTTTTAAGCGATTAAGGTTATATGTCATTTTCAATATTTAGTTTTGATAAAATCATTATGATTAAGTTATGGAAAAAATGTGTAATGCAAAATAGGTATAAAATGTAATTTTGTAACATTTCTAGTCTATAAAAAATTCGTTATTTAGTCTTTCCATTACATAATAAGGAATGCAGATAAAAATAGGATTAAAAAGGAATACACTTTTGGTTGAAACCGGATGAGGAAAACGGTACTATTGAAAGAGATCAAAATTGATAATCATACTACCTTCGTAGTTATTTGAGTTAGGAAAAACTATATAGAACACAATATGTATTAAGTTTAATATTCTATGCTCTATACATTTTTACTAAAAATACTTTTTGAGGAAAAACATTTTCAATTAACCGCAATGGGTTTCACTTCACTCTCCCTTCCCGGCCAGTCTTGAAAAAAGATTAGTAATGTAACATGAAGCAGAATGTACCTCCTGTTCACATTTTATTCTCCTAAAATACATTTTCTGAGAGTAGTAAGTGATTGAATATCTATTCAATGTGATGGATCCAACTAAATATGTTATGAGCCCTTTTGATTGCATTTACTGTCCTCGTTGCAGTAATTATCGATATTTCTCTTTTTTACTTATCTCACGAATGATTCTACGAGGACTGCCATGAAGATGTAAGCAACCCCAGCGTAACCTTCTCCTACAGTCCCTTACTTTCGGAGTTTATGATGATGGTTATCATGAGCGAAGAAAGGGATTAAGTTCAGTGGGGGTAGAGCGGCCTGGCTGGGCTTATCTTGCCCTGTTGAGTGCCTGAAAAGGGAGACCAGCTGTCAGATAGAGATTGAAATGTCGTAGACCAGACGGAGGGAGGTCACGCTAATGGTGAACTATCTGCTCTCAGTAGCTATCTCTGTCATCTCAAGAGAAATATGGTAACCTTCCTCCTGATCTTTTGATCTTTGAGGTCTCCTCTTAGAAAGGTTTTCGAAAGAAATACAAATACTTCTATCATTTAAGATTGAACAGTAAATTTCCAATGGATTATTCTTTTTTTCATTTAATTTCTATATTTTCAAGATTGGCATGAGTCTTTATGCTTTAAATGTTGCTTGCTTCTTATTCCTAATTTTCGTACGTTGCCTGCCACCTCATACCATTCCAGCTTACACACTACTGATCTTTCGCCCAACTCCATTGCATCTTTTACGTTGGAAAGCTGACTTCTTAGAGACAAACCATATGTATAAATCACTTGGAAGACTTCATTACTTAACATTCTACTAATAATTGTGGGGGGGGGGACTGGTCGCGACC
>KZ807419.1:96707-115965 GCA_000696205.2 Oncopeltus fasciatus
GGGGGGGGGGTGTCGCCAAGGAAGGGGGGTGATCACCACTGTTGGAGGACATCACATTTAGTTTAGGCTGGGATAACATGATGTTATCTTATGACTTTTCTTAAAATTCTGCCCAATTCCAACAAGCCGTTGGATTCTCGTGCATTTTTCTTCTTTTCAAAATTTTTATTTTTTTATACCATTATGTTTTACTTAACATATGTTATTCCCAGCAGTGTACCAGACATTCTCTGGGTTACAATGGCCGAATGGAAAGAAGAAGAAAAACACTATCTGTGAGTATTGAACATGAGCCTTTAGATTCAGGAGTCTAGTGACTGGACCACGGTGCACCTAATATGACCTAGAATCTCGCGAAATCTTAAAATCACAGACTTTATAAGAGATATTTTTTTACAAGCAAGTCTAAGCGGTTGCCCTTGCCAGAGAGGACTCTTCTTTCCTCTGCTTCACGGCATAAACATGTCACAATCCAGTTCAAGGTAATCGAGATATCATTCAAAGCACGCACAATTGTCAGTGGGCTACTTATACCGCTTGTATAAATAGATTCTTGCTTTCATGGCCTCCTATTACAAAAGCCAGTGGTGCCACATGTTTGACTGTCGACCTAGGCAATTGGGTAGGGCTTTGTCCAGAAATACGGTCACCACTGGTGTTTATAATAGGGTAATTACCTGTAGAATCTCCAGTGAAGCAGAATTTCTGTGAAAACAGGTCGAATCTACACTAATTTATCGTAGTTCTATGGAAATTTTCCCATAGCTGAGAAAAAGCTCTGCGAGCAGGTTGGTTAGGCTAGGTTGGGGATTTTTTCAGTGGTTTAATTTTATTATTTAATTAAATATTATAATTGTCTTAAGTTGTACTTGAAATATATTTTTCTCATTCAATTTTTTTTTTCTGTCTTACTTATTATCATAGCTGAGTAAGGCAGAAAAAAAGAAATTGGTTTGTTATAGGATACGTACATAGCAACGATAGATACACATGTTCATATATCCATAAGGGTGTACGGCGAACAGATTGGATAACCTTATTTATGATTAATCACGAAAGTAGATATTTCATTTAAATTCAAGCAGTAGTGTATGGTACATCCATTCATCCCTATTTACATTTCTATTCAATTCTGCAATTTCTTTTATAATTTACTAATATTGTTACTAATGATGTTTCTAACGATAGATTTTTTGTTAGAAGTTCGTACTTTAAGTAATTTAAAGTAACTTCAGTAATTTAACATCTATTATAATATTCAACCAGATAAATATAACTATCATACCTTCTATTATCCGTCTTCATTGGTTTCTGATATGATAGTTCTATATTCATTGGTGGTGGAAATAACCTTTTAGATTATTTACCTGACAAAGATAAATATAGGTAAATGCCCTTCCAAACTTAGATAACCTTATAGCTGGAATTCATCACAACAAAAAATACATAAAATAGTTATACTATTATAAAAAAAAGTTCTAAGCTTATTGTGCTTTAATAAAAGTTTCGTATAAAACTAAAATGTCATAATATTGTAAAAAATTGTAAAAATCAAACATCTAACTCTTTAAACTTACAATATTATAGCTAAGCACCACAATTATATTTTCAATGACGCCTCCTATATAATATAGCAGCATTTGTTCACTAGATTGGTTACGTGTAAACCTGAAAGTCTGAACTGTTTGTTATAGCACTTTATCTACTTGATTTAAACTTCCTGGTGGAAGAAGCGAATTTCTAATTTATTTTACAAACCTTTGCAGAATAGAAGTAAATTTACACTTACACCTTCTTCTTCATATAGTTTTTTCTTCGCCTCAAGTACAGTCTTCCTTGAAGAAAGATTTTACCATTTATATAGTGAGATCTATTTTCTTCTTTGGGAATAGTAATACATGATTCAGTTTAATCAAACTGTTGGCATCTTCCAATACTCGAACAGTACGCAGTAGCCACTATTCCTTATTCAATTACTGAGTTCTAGGTCTCCATTTTTGTAATATAACTATTAAACATGAAGTGAATATTTGTATTAATACTTATTCCAATTTAAAAAAAATATTATCAATTTCATTCCTCTGTAACTGTTGGCAGTTAAAAAATATGAAACAATGAAGATTTACTGTCTTAATTTTTTACCAAAATTCATAATAAAAAGTATTTAATTAAATGGTGTTCACGACGTTTATATACTTTATTTAAGGAATTTATATTAAATACAATTATCAAAAATTTATTTTTTTTTAAATTATAAGTCGTTTTCGATATTTACCGTAACGGCTGAATCTATTCCGATTATATTGGGGATTAAAATTATATTTGTACCGCTAATGTAACCAATTTAGTAGCTGCTTGTTCCTATTGGGGGTCTAAAACTAAAAAAAGAGGTCTAGTTACCTGTCTAAATTAATATATGAGCTTAATCCAACAGGTGTAAGGGAATCACAAAAGATATCAAAGTTTTAAAATAACTAAAACTCTGACAGTCACTCCTATTAACTTCGGGTTATCTTTTCGCTCTTTGAAAGTGGGATGAAATCTACTTTTGGCGTGCCCACTGTACTCCTATTGTCTCTATTAATTGAACCTCAGACAGATGTCATCTTCGAAAATATTTGAGCCACATTTAATTACTTCTAAATCAATAAAAATAAGATTAAGAGGAAGAGAGTGAGAGAGAGAGGGTGAGAGAGAGAGGGGGGGGGAGAGTGAGTGAGAGAGAGAGGGAGAGAGAGAGAGAGAGAGAGAGACAGCCGTTATTGCTGAATATTTTTTTCTCTGCGGGAGGAGATGTGACGACAAATAATTGAGATTGGAGTGAGTATCGGATGAGAGTGGGAGCTGTGTAGCTCTCATACATAGAGATGTGTGTACGCGTGTCGGAGTACGCGTTGTAGCTCGCTGTAAAAGTGCGGGCTTGGATTTCACACTCCGCCGAGCGGGATTACTCTGCCCGCATTACCCCCCCGTCTACTCGGGGAGCGTCTTTCCTTCTCTCTTTTTTCTGTTTGCCTTTTACAGGCATGAGGGCTGCGCACACTTACTAATTCCTTTGAATTATTTGCCGTTTGTTGTGCTCTGTATTCCAGAGAGAAAAAGAGAGGGGGTGAGCTGGCTGGAGATAGGATAAAGTGGGAAGGAAAGTCCCGGAAAGGGAGGATATATATTAAGAGGAGTGAGAAGAATGGGAATTGCTGAGAAGAAGGATATAAAGATTGGCCTTGCCGGGGTGTATATAAGTATAATTGAACTGAACTTAAACCAGGAAAGGGTAATGCCTCTTTATCGAGTAGTATTGACTCCTTGCTCATCTCTCCTACTTTGATTAAAGAAGAGAGAGGATCATTGCAACTTCAGTATTCCCTCTGCGATGTACTTCATCTTCTTTCCTCAGAACAGTGAGTTCACTTTGACTCTATATACTGGACAGAATAACGGGATATCTTCTCTTCTCTGCACAATCCATTTTATGATGTAATTTTCGCATAATTTCCCTCGGGAACAAATGCAGTAATATACTACTGTAATATTAAGTCACATTTAATATGTGTCTTCAGTTCTTCAACGATTCTTCGTCGGTGAAGCTAGGGTCCGTTTTATACATGCGTTGAAGGCATAGAAGGATACTTTTTTGTGCCCTGTCTGCAATTTTTATAAAAGAGAAAAGAAAAATAATTCTGTTATTGAGCTTCTTGCACAGACTAAACACCAAACTGAAAATAATATCTCCATTAATATAATACCATTATAAAATTTCATATTAAGGAACATAATTAAAAAATTATACTTATAAAATATTTGAGCTTTTTACCACAAATTATTGATGAGAGGAGTGAGAGGGAGAGGTTTATTATATCTACAAGTGTGTGTGTGTGTGTATGTGTAATTTATATATTAATATAAACTTTTCTATTATAGTGACACTTACCATAAATGTATGTGAATTAATTTTATTTGTTTTTTTGCTTCTTTGAAAAAAATAATCCTTATTCATACTTAGTGATGTACTCCATTGCCTCGTCCAAGTACTTCTTGGTCTATTTTTTTTTACTCCATGATGCTTCTAGGTCCTCGGTCTTCTTCCATTCTGAGGACTCATGTGTCCTTCACCATCCAAGCTACTTCCGCTGACGTTTGTCAAAGGCATTTCACAATGGTGTAATATTCGACTCCTCACCTATAATTTCATTTCTTGACCAATCCTTTCTTCCTTTGGGCTACACTCCTGAGATAGTAGATCCTGAGAATCCTGGCCTATCCAGCTCTCACTTCAATAGACCAGTATTGGAAGATATATTGCCTTAAAAACTTGGAATTTTACACTACGCCCGATTCGTGACATTAGTTGTACATGTGGTAATACCAAATAGTACGTGGTATTAACTTATGCTTATAAATTTGAAGAATTTTAGTCTAATAAAATTGTCTGTGATGTTTTTTCAAACGAATATTTGTGGGGAATAATTTAAGATAGTTATTTGCCTTTTTTTGGAAGATTAAATAATCTTTTTGTTTTCAAAATAAGATAAAAACATGGCTTAAATTTTGGAAAGATTTAAATATCGACTGCAGTATATTTCTCAAGATTTAAACGAATAGAAAAGAGTAATATATGAGGGTTGTTACCGATCCTGTAAGGATTTCCTCATTGTCCTGGGGTCGATATCCAGCGCCAGGATCACCGGACGCCATGGCTGACCTCCACACCGCAAATTTGCGGCTACGAGGAGGTGCCCTGCTCACACTACTCCTCGACCTGGTAACTATGAGATTGCCATAGTTAGCTCGACCGGCTTGCACAAGTACCTCTTGAACAAACTGGTTATCTCTACGGTAACAGTAACATATGGTAATCAACCGTGTATAACGCCATATAAACATTGCATTTGATAATATCAATGAAATAAAATGAATTCAGGAAAACTGAATAACTCATTTTGCTCATTTTTCAACATTTTTTTTTCAAAACTTATTTGAATCATATGACAGAATTTTCAAAGACAGAAAATTATTTTGAAATAAAATTTAACTGAGTTTTCGTCTTTCCGTTTCTCTGTTATTCTAACCAACTCCCCTTGAGAGTAATTTGCTTAAAATGCAAAGGAGAGCTAGAGAATTACTCTTCAGGTTAAGAAAGATAAGAAATATTTACATAAATTTCAATTCACTTAAAATAAAATACCTGAAATAAAAGAAAAAGTCCGTCACGCAGGGACTGCATAATGTAAGCGAATTTCCAATATTTAACTAAAGATGTATATAAATCAGATACAATGAGAAAATTTAACTTAAGCTCTGTAGAAAGCAGAGAGTATAAAAGGTATGACCTTGGAAGGACTGGGAAGGTATAGTGGGGTATGCGCTTACCCTTCGTGGTTGTATTCNTTTTTTTTTTTTTTTTTTTTTTTTTTTTTTTTTTTTTTTTTTTTTTTTTTTTTTTTAACACTTATCAGTAATTGAAGGGTCAAGTGGATGAAGGTTATAAGTAATATTTTTGGATAAATTCCTAATCCATATGACCTCTATAAACAAATCAAAGTAACTGATTTTTAATAAACTGTCAATGCCATTTTCGTAACGTAAAAAATGTTACTTATCACCTTCATACTCCTTAATCCTTTAATGGCACTACCCAAATAACACATCACATTCACAATTTCTCTGGCAGGGTACCCTTTACTTAATCTCTTACACAGCTAGCCTCCTAACTACATAATATAACCTAAAGGGTTATTTTCACCAATGAATATATATGAATCCATCTTCATTGGCAGGATGTGAAAAAGAGAAAATAAAGGCAGGTTCTTATGGTTATACAAATTAATGTACGATTTTCTACCTATCTTAATACCCTCTTAGCCGTCTTTGCGAATAAAAAAGTAATCCTCAAAAATACTGTATTGTAGTTATTATAAAGTAATTATCAATAAATGTTCTTCATGCCAATTAGTTCATTTTTACTAAATTGAATAAAAAAATGTGATGATGTGTGAGATTTTCATTATTAAAAAATAATTATCAAGTATGAGATTTATAATATTCATACAAAGATATACTAAAATAATTTTTTTTTAAATTGCATCTGCGAAAAATAATCATTTATTTATAGCGAAATGAATTTCATTACAGAAATATCGCCAGTTTTATAACTTCAGAAAAAAAAAATTTATTTTCATTTCGTTAATTATTATCGTTATTAAGTACCAAGTACTGTAGCAGTATAACTATGTATTCAATACAAACACACACACATTTCATTCTATACGATAGATTAACATAAACTCGACTCGCAGACACTGTCTCCTTCGACATGTTACCATACACTTGTATATCTAAATGTTCTTGAGCAATTGATACCATAATAAAATATATTCAGTTATTATATGAGGATCGACCAGAGCATCGCTACCGCCTGAGCGGTAAACTTTAAGTGTAAAACTAACCTGACTGCTTCAGGAACGAACGGTACGAGGACAGGCTACGGACTGCCGGCGCTGTGTTCCGCTCCTGGGGTATACCCCACTTCGTCCTTCTCCAGCTGTCCCGGTCAGCTGATCCCCGGCTCAATCAGCTGGGCTTTGAGGGAAAGCTGGCCTGTCGCAAGGGGCCGAGGAGAGAGAGAGGGAGCGCACTTGACCCGGGACGCGGGCATTACACGCCTGGTTTGGCAGCAGGGATGCAGGCATGACCAAAAGGTAATGGGCTCCCATCGCCGGCGGAAATCGAATTTATCATGTACTTATGAGCTGGAAGCAAAGTTGGACCTTAGCTCAGTAGGTGTATATAACCTGGCCTTAAATATTATCTAGATGGCTGGGGCTATATTGCGGAAATCTGTCTTTCCGTCAAAAAACTTTAAGCATCTACTGTGTTAATTATTAGTTTTAGTAAGCATAAATAGGACCATTTCAGTTTCTTGGCATTACTATTCGAAATAAATTCCAAGAGTAATCTTTTCGGATAATTTATTCATCTAAGGTTTAAGGTTTTAGGTAATGCGGTATACAATTCAGCTATATGGTATTCCCTAGGGTAACTCGAGAAATGTCTTCCTCGGCCGATAACCTTCCTCCAATAGACGAGATTTTCCCTCGTAGGATTAGCTCTTACGGCTCTCTCCTTGTCGCTCAGCTGAGGTTAGGAAACCGCTTTCAGACCAGTATAAATAGAGTTATCTCTCTTGGAAGTATAGCAGATTTCAGAAGAAACTATTCATTAAATAAAATTCTTAGCATGTGTAAAACAGAGATATCAATGCAAGAATATTTGAAACTGAGTACTGTGAATTATGAAGATGATCGAAGAACCACAGAAAATATAACCCTGGTACTAAAGAGACAGAAATAGATAGGAAGTGGTGTTGGCATAGCGCAATAAAGGAAGGAACAAATGACACTATAGTTGCACGAACTAAAATAAAGGGAGCTGGGTGACAAATGCCGTTGTGCTGAGGATAAGGAACGAAAGGAGATTGGTGGTGCAACACGTTTCGAGGACTATCGGTCGGGTGATCGGAGAGTGAAGAAGGTTATGCTTGCCAAGTTAAAGAGTTTCCTAAAGAAGCAGGTGGAAGACATCGACATTTTATAGGACAGTAAAATTTATAAACAGAGGCTTCAAATCTAAGACTAGTACATTTTAAAATAATAGGAGAAATGCTGAAGTTATTTATATATATACAGAGTATTTTAGCGACTTGTTCAATATAAAAACTCAAGAGCTAGACACAAACCTAATCGTCTTGAATCAATCTTAAGTGATACGTCATTTCAGTTGAAGAAGAATCCCTAGTAGTTCAATTTTCAAAATCTGTAAGGAGACTGTCCCTCATTTTAGACGTATTGGGAAATAAATGAATGCCCCAATTGTAGAAAACTTTCATTTCATGGAAAGAGGTTCACAACTATTCTGAACTATTATATTTGACTATCGGGCGGGACGTGTGCGAAACAAACCAAATTTTTGTTAAGAGGCAACTGTTCAAAAGATTCTGGGAATGTAAAATTGATTTCTATATTCTTTTCCTATACCGTCAAGCATATGAAAGTATCAATGGAGAGAAATTAAGTGAAGCTCATTTAAATTTCAATGTCTCTTACAAACAAATAAGTTAAGATTTTAATTAACATAATGATTTATCATTTCGACGGATATTTGACATCCACATCTTGCAAAATTAAAAGTACGCTGTTACCAAAGAATGCTAAGAGGTGATTTCGCAAAACTTTAATGAGAACAGTTTTTACTTACAGAGCGGAGCCAATGGCAGTTTTTACAGTTTTTACAAATAACCTCAAGTTTGAGCTAAGATTCTCCGAATAATATATGAACCTGTTTTTGATACTGGCACTAAAGTATGAGGGTTCCGGGGTAACGCCGAACTGAACTCCTTCTACAAAGGCGCAGCAGTGGTCCAGCACATTAAAGCCGCGCAGAATGGCTACGCCATCTAACCACGAAGGAGAAGGCTGAAAGGTGTTGAAGAAGAACTGAGAGTACTGGAAGTCAAAGAATGGAATAGAAAGCCAAGGTTATATTTGACATGTAGGAAGGAGCATTTAGGATGGTCCGAAGGACCTTGGATGGAACCCTTTGGTGCGCCTGATGGCTTCTCTGAGCCCCACAGTTCAATGGCCTAAGGTTTAATTAGTTTCTTGTATACTGTCAGTTTGTTTTCTATTGACAACTTAGAATTGCAGTTAAGAAGTCTGTAGAGCTGTCCAAAACGTCTGTTCAGTCTGTCAGTTGCCTACTAGTCAGTGAGCATGTCTTCCAAGTTAGTTTTGAGTCGAGATAGAATCCAAGGTAGAGAACGAGAGTTGGTGGACAGGGAAGTGGGGTGTTCTTTAGGAGCTCTGGCGGACATTGGCCTCTTCGGAGAGTGAAGCTTACTTGACCGATTTCTTCTCATTTTATTCGCCAGCGTTTGTACGTTAAGAGGGAAACGGCGTAGAAGTGAAATTGGGAGAATGTATGTAGCTGTGTTTGGTTCAGATTGACAGGATAGAATGGCTGTGCCGTCAGCACACATAAATACTACAAATTATATTATGAACTTCTAGTGCACCTGTTTAATATTATCAGTAAACAATTGAGAATATATATTATTTGAAATATTAATAAAGTTATAATAATTAAGATATTATCAATTACAAAAATGGATTTTCTATTTGGCTTTCCCCTAATTTGCACACACACATGCATATACATAGCGTACATACATGATACAGTAATATAATATTTTAAAGGGCCATATTTTTTACACCGGCGATGCTTCACTGATCTAACATCAAGATTATGGAAGGCTGGTTGAAGAATTTCAATTTTCTTTTAAAAACAATGTCAAAATTTAAACTTGAATAGCTTGATTTTCATGAAGGAAGAATTTGAAACTACTGAATTTAATTAAATACTTATAATAAAAATTCGAATGCCGTGTTATCCATACTCAATGTATTTAGGCTGCTTCGAATTACAACGTGATCAATTAGTTGACTATTCAATTTTAGGAACCGTTATATATTTAGTTCATTAATAATTTAGACGGCTAAAATGATTTTAATCAAACTTTGGGATTATGAAAGTTTACATATTTATATCTAAGATTTCAATCTTTTAATACCAAACTGTTTTTAAAAAAACTTGAAGTTGTTGGAGCTTAAGGCAACTTATTAAATATTCGGATTCCCCACATGATGCGTGTACATACACACACAAATAGGAATTCTAAAATTATGTGATAACAATCAATATCTGCCAAGTTGTCTATAAAACAAGATTGCAAGAATGTGATGAGGTCCATTTGCATATACAGTTACCTCATTAGCATGTTTAATATTTTATAACGGTTCGCTAAATTTTTGCCTCCCTAATTAAATTGCAGAACATTTATTTGCAGCGTCTAAACGAAAGTCTCTTTATTTATCAGTTTTTTTTTTTGTTTTTTTTTTTTGTTAAATGATCTTTTTTAAATAATGATTAAGGTCTCAAACAATAATTTGCATATTAATGATGAACAATGATATCAATAAATCAGGTCCCCGATTCATGAACACTGTGCGTAAGTCACGTAACTGTCAAGTAGGGATTCGCCAAAAATATAAATATCGCTAATCTTATTCACTGAACAGCTTTCTTATATCAAAACGTCCGTTATCCTGGTTCTGGGTAAAGTACGTGACAATTAGTAATTAAATGTTTGCAATAAACCTCTGAATTTCATCTAAACTCCCTTCATAATATGGGGTTTTCTGCTTAAAAAGAGGAAATCTTAGTACATTTTTATATATTAAAAGTAAAGAAGACCTTTAATTTCCTCTAAGATTATCCATTTTATTATTATGTTAAAACAATAGTAAGTCTACCTAGAACTGTGGAATATAGTGAAACATATCTCTTTCCTCTAAGATTTTCCATTTTATTATTATGTTAAAACGATAGTAAGTACCTAGAGCTGTGGAATATAGTGAAACATATCTCTTTCCTCTAAGATTTTCCATTTTATTATTATGTTAAAACGATAGTAAGTCTACCTAGAGCTGTGGAATATAGTGAAACATATCTCTTTCCTCTAAGATTTTGGAGTTTATCATTCTGCTTGTTTTCATTGCTGCTGAAAGCTTGTATAATCTAACTTCACTTGTAATTTACCATTTTCGATTAGATCAGGTTCACATTTACTTGGAATATTGCAATTTCGTAAAATGTTATATGGATTCATAAAAATCTTGATCTATTAATTCAGTAATGCCAGATAAAGCTGAAGGCACGAGTATGTGAGCTGTGAACAAATCCAAGGTGAGCAACTGCAGTGGAGAACCTCCAGCCTCACGAGTCATGTCGAGAGATTGCAGTGATCTAGTCCACCTTCGAGTTTGTTCTATTTCGAGTCGTGATTAGTCAGAACTTGCTTTTTTTAACATATTAAACATTTATTCAAATGCAGTATTCATTACAGAGGGATGACCTCTCTTTTATCTGAATTTATGAAATAAAAGAAATGTTTTATATTCAACTTCAAATTTAGCATCTTTTAGGGCATAAATAGCATTTAAACATTAACTCTTATCACGCTTAATTGAAATTTTAAAAAAAGTTAAAATTACTTTACTAAATATTAAACTTTGGAAAAACAAATAATTAATTACTTCCCCTCCAATTGGGCCATAGACAAACAATTTTCAAGAATACCAAAACATTTTTCGACAAAATGAATGAATAGTTACTAAATATCAGATTAAAAAAAGCAGGGATAACAAAACAGTCATTTCATGTTACAAAAGGAATTCTAGACTTATATAATAGGCATGAAATGAGTTCAAATCCAATGACTGTTAAACATATTTTATGTAAAATGTAAATAAATATATCGTTTATAAAATATAAACAATAAATATGATTTTATAAGCATAATAATGTAGCA
This sequence comes from Oncopeltus fasciatus, assembly GCA_000696205.2. Classification (NCBI taxonomy): domain Eukaryota; kingdom Metazoa; phylum Arthropoda; class Insecta; order Hemiptera; family Lygaeidae; genus Oncopeltus; species Oncopeltus fasciatus. The sequence continues at coordinate 108,133 of KZ807419.1, forward strand.
GGCATATTATTTTGTTTAGCTTAATGAAACTCAACACTGACATGTTTATTGAGAATAGAAATATTTTTGGAGTTTTACAGCGACGCTTTGGGTTTTAGGAATGAGACTTTATCTATACCGTAAATTTTAATTTTATACTTTTTTTTCTTAACGCAATTTTAATTTTTATATGGCTTTTAAATATAATAGAAAAGCTGAGTTCATTATTGAGTTCAAAATTCAACCGAAATGAGGGAATATGAGAGATGCAACAATTGTTTTCGCTACAGCGGAGCTAATATTTAGTTTAGTACAATGAAATATTCAACACAGATTTGTTTATTGATAAAAGATATATTCTGTAAGAGTGGGGGTTTACATGACATGAAGTGTTCGAATAACTACTGATTCATCAACTGCACTAAGAAATTCGCTTAGTTCAGATCCTGCTTGACGGACTGACGGTTTTGTTATATCTTTTAGATAAGTTCCCGAGGGAACTTCTGAAAAAAATTTTTTTTTCAAATCTTCACATAAATAAAAGAACTGGACGGGCTTTTTTATTTTTTTTTATATATATAAAGACGGGACGAGTGTTAAAAGAGTAAAATAAAGAAGTAAGTTATTTTTATAAATGTTATTCACTACAGATCCTGTAGTCATTATTAAATGAACTGATGAATGATGGGAAATAATGAATGTACATGATCTGTGCCTGAATGTATTTGACCTGCTGCTTGAATCATTAACTAATTAATTTCTATTCATAGAGATTTTTCAATTTCCTTGGGCTTGAAATAAGCACTAATAGCACTTGAAATAAGTGCACTTTAGCGGTAGGAAAGTCATGGACGCACCCGTGCTATTTGTAATGGCAACAACTAATCTCCCCTTAAAGGCCCAGTGTATTCCTGGGACCTCAAAACAATCTAATTAAATATTGTTAAAGACTAGGGAAGCGTGTCACGTGAGAACCAGACATTAGGATTACTTAGAAATCGCTATTAGATTCTTCTAGGTATTTCTAGGCCTTTCCCTGGAGTCATGAAAGCAGATCGCAAGCGGCCCCCGAGTCAGTTTTAAGTTAGAGTTACCCAGTGTCAGATTCCGTGTCAGATCGTGTGTCACAGAGCGTCGGGCTAATCGTTGCCCGGTAACAGTTAAATGTAAATGACAACAATTAGCACTCATGTTCTGAGGCCTATTTGTAAATAAGCACATTTAATCCATTTGTATATATCTGTTAATTAGCTATAAGTAATTTTTATTTTCTATTTATTCATTTATTAGTCAGTAATGGTGCGATTGTTATGTGCAATTATTTATTATAATAAATTATTTTTTATTTCTGTAGCACATTATAGTATCCTATAACAATATAAATAATATTTATCCANTTATTATTTTTTACAATAAATTAACTCTAACTTCTCTTTGTTTTTAATTATTATTGACCCGTAGCCCATAAAATTATTTTTAAATGCAATAGGATCCATTCAAATATTATTAAAAACCCAAATCAAATTATTTATTTGAAAACTATACCTTCCCTATTTACCTCGTGCAGAAGACGGGATAAATAAAGTAAAAATCGAAGTTAAGCTTCAAATATCTGTTTCAACTCATGATTAGTTATGTAAAGTCTTGAATATAATATTTGCAGTGGAAAGACCTGAAGGCCGATAGGAAACGAGCTGAAGAAGAATTTCATTGAATTTTCAGAGATCTGATTAGACCGTTCTCGGCAAAATCCTCCCTCAGCAGAAGGCTAGGGGGAACTCCCTAAGTAATAATTCAAATGGAGAGGGTTTTTTTTACCGTAGATATCTACGGTAATATCTACGGTAAAAACAAAACAAAAAAACTCTCCATTTGAACATATAACATAACTTGGGCTGTTCCTACAATGTCCAGCTCTAGACGTAGACCTCTCACCAGACTGCAGGCACGCAACAAGGTCCTCCAGAACTCCCCTGCAGACACACCACCACCAAAAGACGTCACCATCACATCATCACGCGCAGTTAATATTACTAACCAGGAAGACACTAACTCACAAAAGTAATAATATTTTTTTATCATAGAATAATGATCTATCATATAGATAGATATAGCAAGAATAATGATCTATCTTGAATCATGGAGGATAATGACCAAGATCAGATATCATGAATTTAATACTTAAACAAGTTACAGTACCTCAAATTTGACTAATGAAGTCCAGGCCATGAGTTGGCTAGTTTCAGGTTTTGCAGCAATGGCCGTTCTCTCCATCATGTCAATACCACTCACGGCCATTGAACAACATTGTAAACAATTACAAAATTACAGAATGTAACAACCAAATAAAAAATAAATAAAAATAAGTTTCAGGTTTAAGTAACATAGTTTAATGTCTCTCAGGGCTTAGCGATCCCTTCTCTTATAATTCTAAAATCAAACTTTCAGAATTCCCTTCTGATACATACAAGTGAAGTGTTTGTAGTTGGCGTCCGTTAACTAATTGAAAAGTATACATTTTAGCAAAATTCCCATATGGAAATCAAATTATTCAATGTGCATATGCGATTTTTGAAAAATTTCAACAGATCTTCACCTCCTACATTGGATATGCTAAAACTATGATTCGTTAAAATGTATATATATATATATATAAACGCACACATTAAGGATGTTCATTTCAAGCCGGCTTAAATGCATTTCCTGCATAAACGGTTGATCTGAGAAAAAATGCTAATCAAAATTGGTTGTCCGTCACCATAATTTCTGAATGTGAGACTTGTTCTTGAACTGTTGTAAACGTACACGACTATTGTGGTTCCAGAAGTAGGATCATGTTATTAGAGATATTATTTTATGTAATGTAATACAATATGTAATTTCGAATTTTGGGTGGGACTTCTTATTTTAGCAGATTTCCCATAAGAAATTTTAATTAATAAATAAAGAGTTTTCTCACACTTGTGCTTTGGCCCGGCTTTTGGAAAATTGTAATTAATCTTCACCGATCTTACATTGGAGAAGCTGAAAATACTGTCCGGGGTGTGACCCGTTTGGGTCTGCGGTTCAAATCCCACCCTAGACAAGCTTTTATCCATAAAAAAAAGCTGTCCTGTGCCATGGATGTTTAGAATGAATTGGCATCCTGTAAATAGCTCCTCACTCCATGATTCTAACGTGGTTGAAAGGGAGCCAAATACTTCACAAAAAAAAAAATGGTCCGTTAAAAATTTTACACACATACACATAAATAATANCACCCCCCCGCCCACCGACACCAGTTCAGTGGCCCCTCTCCTTCGGAAGAGAAAAGGGGTTCGATGGACTAGTTCCATCTGCATAAGAGAAAACACTCCTCAAAAATATTGACAATCCACCTTCAACTAAAAGCTACTCCCGGAATGCACCATATATTTTCAAAAGTTAATTTATTTTTTATTTTTTCACATTTACACCAACTAGCACAGCCTATATTTCGATTATAGGATAAACAACAACTAATAGGTATTTAATAGTTTTTGAAGATAGGGACTCTGGATCAAGGAAAAATTATCCTATGTGTCAAGCCAAAAATTAAAATAGAAAAATTTATTTAAAAAATAATTATTATTAAAACAAATAATAACATATATAATTTTTCTATTTTGTCATTTATTTTAAAGAAATAGATTATTTATAACAACACAAGATACATAAAAATGACATAGCACTTGTTCCTGTATGGAAATGAGGTTTCCGAAACCTATGCTAATAGGAACACTTATTTGAAAGTTTCATCAAAATGGTGAAAGTTAATCAACAATCTACAGTAAAGCAGGATTAGATAGGTTAGGCTAAAGATGCCTTAGGTTTAAGATAATTTGGCCCATAAAACAATGGTTTCAATACCATCTAAAAAAAAAATTAATCAAAAAGTCTGCTTCACGTACTAGAACCTGTGCAGCCGATTTCCAGTTCCTGACCTCATACACAAGAAACTGCTTTGGCACCGTCGTGATTAGTCCTGGGTGGGTCTTGGTCTCCTCTAAGCACTAGATTATGAGTAGCCGCTCTCCAGTTCCTGACCTCATACATAGGAAACTGCTTTGGCACCGTCGTGATTAGTCCTGGGTGGGTTTTGTTCTTCTATAAGCACTTTTTTTTTGTGCAGCTCTTCACCAGCTTCTGACCCCATACATGGGAAACTGCTTTCGCACCTTTGTCACACACACACACAATTTTAACAGGCTATACTTTCAGCTCCTCTAATCTAGGATCGCTGAAAACCTCTAAAATTTTTAAAAGCCCCACCATTATACCAACGTGAAAAACTTGATTTTCACCCTGCAAGTTAAGAGCCAGGTTTATCGGTCTTACTTTTTACGTTAATGGCCACCTTTGGCTTCTAAGATAAATTTATTCGTTAACTCTAATTTACATACTTTCAAATGAAATATGGGTAAATTACTTTCTTTACGCAGCTCCTTTATGACGGACCTTTCTTTCGCAAAGAAATTATGCTTATGTATTTAATTTTTAAAAAAGCTGTTTTAAATTTGAATAATTGCATTTAAAATTATCTAGCCACCTCAAATTTGTAAATCTGCAAACATTTTATTTCTGTTAAAGCGAAAATTGCAAAATTATTTGAATTCTTTTGGTTAACAGTTTAACAAACAGGGCTTTCAAAAGAATATTATACTCAGCTCATAAAGTTTTTAAATAGGTCAAAACATACTAAAGCTATTCCAGATTCGAAATTGCTCTTCAGTTTTTGATAATTTCCGATCTTCCAGTCATGATCGGCTTACATCAAATGGTTACAGGGAAATCTCGAGTAACGATTCATCAAAGGCGGATCAAGATTTCCCCGACCTGAATATAATTATGACACAATACATTCAGGAGATTAGCACACTTAGATCTGTGCTCCTTCTTCAGATGACTACTGTTATCAAGATGCCTGCAATAAGAACTGTCGAATACTGACAGGAGAGAGTTGACTCCATCAGTTGATATTATCTTTTTCATAGATGTTTCTGAATAGCTTCAGATGAAACCTATATATATATATATATATATATATATATATATATATATATATATATACGTATTCTCATGTCACATTTCGAAAGGACCAACATAGTAGGGTCGGTGATTTGTGGAAAATTTTAGAAGAATCGCTTCATGGTACCGTATAGTAATAGTAAGAAAGGAAGTAAATAAAGTAGGCTAGTAGATCCTTTTGGCGTGAGACTCCCTCTAGCGAGTCCTACCTCAATCAGAAATGTAATTGCGATTAGTCGTGCCAATGTCGTGGCTTAAGCTCATTCGCTCGAGATAGCTCCCTCTCTTTTTTTTCTTCCGAACTTCCGTTTTGGATAACAGAAGAAAAGTCCAAGCAGTAAAAATAATGCAGATGTAGTAATTAGGCGCCAGCTGAAGGATACAATATAATTAAATGAATCGAAAAAGAAGAGAATTTGAAGAAAAAAAATTCTTCTCATTTTCTTGTCTAATTACATTTTTTCCTTCAAATTCTATCAAAGGTGAAATTTATCCTTTCACTGGTCGAGGGAACAGATGAAAAGACGTTGCAGAATCTGTACTCGCCCATTTTACGACGTCAGCAAATAATGGTATGTAAGAGCCTAAACTCAGTTTCCTACATTTTACAGATCTTCATTGATCTTAGATAGGAAAAGCTAAAAATGTAGTCCGTTCAAAATTGTATATATATATATCCGTTATTTGCTAATGTAAAGGCTATTATCTATTTCTCTATATAGATTTTAATTTTTAACTTACTTACTCAAATTTTTAAATTATAGAAATCAATTTCGTTATGTCACTTTTCTATCTTGCTTCCACTCTAAAATTCCTCATTTGCTATTATTTAAGTCCATGTTTAATGGAAATCTCCTTCGATTAGCTACTTCTACTTGGTAGAACTTTTAATCCCCATTCATCTGTTCATCACGTCCATGAAAGGGGAGTGGCGCCAGAGGAAACTCCCAAAGAAAATACCCCCGTGGTAATACGTTTAATTATATAGAATTTCTCTATATTATAATGTAACTTCGAAAGTTTAGTGAGCCCTATTATTTTTAAAATATTGATACTAAATTCGTTATTTAATCTTTTCATTGTAAATACTTGCAAAAATTAATTTTAAGTTGAAATTGAATAGAGAAAGAGAGGTTTAAGAGGGAGACCAAAATATAATATATATCTTTAGAATTAACTTCGTTATTGTTTCACTTAAGAAACAACTTGTAAAACGTAATTGATGAAAATGCAATTTTAAACTGTTTGCAATTTAACATTTTTACAAAAATATTAAAAAATAAAAAACAAACTTTTTAAGGAAGAAATTTGCAAATGCAGTTAAAGAGGGTGAGCTCTTCCCTTACAGTATTATGTAGTAAAGGTGTTAGCGGTCATCCATTTTACAATCGTTACAATTATGCGGCTTGTATAATACATTTTTTTCATTAACTCTCATTTATATCCACCTTTAATGAAGCATGGGATATCTGCTTAGATTACGCAACCTCTGAGAGACGAACTTTTGTCCTTGAATAGTACTCCAAGCCCGTGATGGGGCCATGATGTGACAGTTCAATTCTTTACCATTCCTACTCAAGGACAGCTCCAATTACATATATTTGATTTTCTCCCCTATCAAATGCCCAGAGAGATTTGGTAAAGATGCTTCGAGCTCCCGAAAGCCACTACCGAACTTCAAGCTACACAGCCTCACTGCTCTCTAGTTTAGTGGCTGATCAGTCTGCCTTCCATCTAGTGAGACCTCTAAGAGTAAGTTTCTTATATGGCGGGTTCAGGGCCTACCTAATGCAGAGATTAACACGTCCGACTAGTAATCAGAAACTCGGGTTTAAGTCCCGCTGAGGCTTAAACTTTAAAATATTATTATAAATATCCTCAATTATTGTTAAACATCTTAATTATTGCTAAACATTGTAATACCAGTGGTATGGATCTCCACTAAAGCTAAAGCTAATCGCTCTCGTGGGAGGCTAGGAGACCTCTAGAGAGAAGTGTCTTTGAAGGCATGAGTTGGACCCACGTAATGCATTAGGATTTAGCACATTTGGCAGGTTCGAATACCACAGTGTCTTAAATAAAAAATAATTGTAAAATATTATAATAAATATTCACAGTTATAACCATTTACCCTTATTTAAGCCTATCTTAGTACGCTTAATCTCCTGCTTAAATTTTGGTTTGCCACCTTTTAGCAAGGAGATTCCTTTATCGGAATCCATTAAAAATAGTCTTAAAAATACATTATAGATTTTATAAACTTCAGAAATATATATTTAACTTATAAATAGTTTAGAGCCAAGTATAGTGATTTTGAGAATACAGGCCAAAAAAAACAAAAAAAAAAAAACACTATACTAGACTTGCGAACTATTTTAAGATAAAATATATAATCCTAAAATTTATAAAAGCCATAATATATTTTAAGACTATATCTAAACATTGTAATATACAGCATGAAATTTGAAATTTTTTTCTTTTTCTAATAAACCTCAAACAATAACAAAATAAATTTATAAAAATATTCGTAATATAACAATAAATATGTTAAGATTGATTATACATGAAAAATATGAAATTTTGCATAATATTTTTTATTGATTTTATAATTAATAATCATATCTAAATTGTAAAAATTGTTCATGTGTATTTTCAGCCCTCTGGAAAAGAAAATATATTCACGAAATGTTGGCTTAGACTAAATTATTTCACCAACATATTTAACAACCCAAAATCTCTGTCTCTCTCTCTCTCTCTCTCTCTCTCTCTCTCTCTCTCTCTCTCTCTCTCTCTCTCTCTCTCTCTCTC
>KZ807419.1:126231-137019 GCA_000696205.2 Oncopeltus fasciatus
CAGAACAAACACAAATATATAATTTTCAATGTCAAAATTAAATGATAATTACTTTCAGTAACTATTTTCTTATAATAACAAAAATTAAATAAAAACTTACCTCAGCGTTGATGTTCGCATCAACTGACTGGACAAGGTATGTCAAAATTTCTTTGTGTCCACCGTGAGCGGCAAGATGTAAACAAGTGTATCCTTTAACAGAAAACTTAAATGTAAAATGTACCTCAAGCAAAATATATATTAAGACATTTAAAAAAATATTTCATACGATATTCGAAAATATTCATATATCATACGAAAAATATTTCTCATAGTTTTAACTGCACAATTTTTCTAAACCGAATGTTCAATGCAGTGTAAAATACCCTTTACATCTATCAAAGCTTATGTGTATGCACATGAACATTTAAATAAACTTCTAAGTATGTATATACAGTTGTGTATATTGTGCGTCTACACGTGTATATATATATATATATATATATATACATTCACAACCGCGATGGAGAACTTAAATGAAGATAAGTATAGCAGAAAGAAGTTGCCAATCGCAATGGTAAGTTGAATTAACTTTGAGTGTAGAGGAGAAGGTAGGGTTGGGTTTTAATATTTTTACATTATTAAAGTTATTAACTGGGGATGTTGTGGGTTGTGAGAATGAGGACTGGAACTGGTGGACTAAAATTTGTTCCTACTAAAAACGCTTAATGGTGAGAATTGTTTACATTGGTTTATTTAAGCTGGAGGTTTAAGTTGAGTACTATGGGTACTGAAATAAATAATAAATAAACTACCACCACCACTACCACCTAACCACTTCGTCACCGGTACTCAAATCGAACCCTAAATATAAAGTAGAATCTTAATTATTCGAGGTGCATCCAACCTACACCATGGTGACCTTACCTTGTTCTGTACATACTACTTGTACTTACTTGGCAAGGGATATACATATATAAGCATATATAAAAAGTTTGTAGGCATCCAACCTCTTTACTTTAACTACCAACACGATCTCCACTGTCAACCACACCTAAACTAAATGATAAAATCTTCATTAACATGCATATCTAAATATTGTGCATTCCTGCTAAATGTATGACTTAATTATATGAAATAACATCTGAATCCCAGAGAGGTTATTCTAAACCATTGTTCCTTCCCTCTATAGCCAGAAATTCTCACATTCGTCCTAAAGGATTTAATAAATCCAAGTTGCTTCCCAGCAGACTTAAGATTTACAACTCAAAATAAAAGAGTGAACATTTATCCATTCGTAGAGACATCACACACCCTGGTGTAACTTCCAGCAAGAGTAAAACAAGGAAAACCCCATCTTATTCGTCCAATTATTCCACCGCTATTCGTCCAATTGTGTTCAATAATGAACTCAATAATGTCTTTCTATTAACATTTAAAGACGACAAGAGAAATTTCATACAGAAATACAGGATATCGGCTTTTAAACTGTAAAATTAAATTTTTCTGTAAAAGACAACCCTCGCACCATAGTGTAAAATTTCCCTGTATAACTCCTAAAACATTTATTTTATCAATAAAAATATCTTTCATGAGTTTCATTACTTGAAACTATATATTATGCCTCCTACATTGGAAAAAGCTTTTGTACTGCACTTGAAAAAGTCAACCTTTCAATTTATATAGAAGCGGCCTTTTTTTATGCCCTCAATTTCACTCTGAAACTTATAAAACATTTCATTTGTCAATAAACATATCTGTTTTGAGTTCCATTACTCCAAGCTAAATATAACGCCCGCTACATTGAAGAAACCTGTAGTACTCGTACTTGATATTACAGGTAATCGCCGACTTCTATTGGTCCAGTTTTAATAGGGAGCTTGTATTTAAGACCTCAATGCTAAATTTTATGTAGGAAAAGACTAATCACATATTCTTGGGCAGCTACACTTTCTGGACTAAGCATCCTGACGAACATGCCCAAATCCCATCTAAATTTACCCTCCACTACACCAGAGTCTCTTCAGTCAGTGTCTTTCCAATACGGCAATTACCACAGCTCAATTTTTTAATGTTCCGATGAGATTCGAGATCTACCCTATTAAATGCAATTTCATCTCAAATCCATAACTCATTTTTCTCCCACCTATTGGCCTTCTGAGGTTAACCGCCTTCCTATTCAAGACTTCTTTATATGCTAAAGTCCATTACGCGGGCGCAGCGTGATATAGGCAGATTACCCAGTCTCATTAAAGATGTATATAAATAAGGTAAATGAGGAAATCTAATTTGCCCGCCGAAGAGAACAATGAGCGTAAAAAATATACCACCAAAGTCTGCTATAGGCTGACCGGAAAGATAGAGTTGGGATAGCGCTCATCCATCGCAGCTACATTTGTAATTCAATTCATCCTTAATATGCGTTATTAGTAAAAATGTTATAAATCAAAACATTACAAAATTACATTTAATGTCTATTATACTGTTTCAACTTTAGCGATAATCCATGCCGCTATAAGGCAGCTTAGTGAAAGGTTTTCAGATGACCTGCTCAGGTGTTAAGAGCTTTCTATAATTTTTCAAAATTAGTATTTTTTAAATTATTTTATCTGTAAGTAATTTTGTTAAATACCTTAATTAAATAATTAATACGGCAATTAATTGATTTATATTTATTAGGTATAGTGTAGTTCATAAGAATGAAACTATAAAAAGTGGCAATGGAGTAGCACATGGGAGTTGTTCGGGTCTCGCAAACCTGGCGCTGCATTTTCAAATATCACCCTAGGCGAGCTTTAATCCATAAATTAAAGCTTGCCCTGAGCCATAGATGTTTAGAAGGGGATAGCAACCTGTAGATAGCCCTTCACTTCATGACCTTAAGAGGTTGAAAAGGTGCCTAACGCGCTTTTTTTTTTTTTTTTTTAAGTATAATTATTTATTTAAGCTATAACCCGTAACAAGAGTTTCAAAAAAGTAATTATGATAAGCGCAGTGTGAAATAAATATAATTTCAACTTACCTATAATTCAAGGAGCTTTATTTGTTTATACAATTCATAATAACAACAATAACAATGGAACTTACAATGTGTAATGGAAACATTCCAGCCCGGCAAGCAGGAGAACCAGGTTTGAGTCCTGGCTGGGACAGATAGGTTTTTTTATTCTATTCCCTCTCATTAATTGTTTAAAATTTACGTGGGATAATAAACCACAACTAAATTAATATATATTTGTTTATAAATATTGCAATTGAATGTCCAACTTTCATATTTAATAGTCTCATAATAAATAATATAACAGATTGTCTTACCTTTATAATTAAAGGCAGAAAACTTGACGAGATTGACAGTGAATTACTATTAATCTAATTGGGACAATTATATTATTATTCTGATTTAATTCTGCAAGATTATAGAAAGGAGGTAGGGGTAAGCGTACTGTTCTCCTGAAATAAATTAACACTCATCTGTTTAAAAATTGGAGGTGTAGTGAGTTTCTGGAGCCAAGCTTATTCGTTACACAAGGTGTTTAAAGTAATGACATCAGACGCCAATCAAAAGAACAATCGGATCTCTTCCACTACACATAGGCGAACAAAGCCTTCCCAGTGATTATACCCTACCATGCTCAATAAGCATTACCTTCCAATATTTGAGAATAGTTGGAAATATTTATTGTAGACAAAGTAGATAAATACAGTCGTGGACTGCTGTAAGAAGATTGTTAATATCACAAATAACCTACGGGTTATGACTGATATTGCTGATTTGAAAGGTTTTATTGTCTTTTAGTAGAATTGTGGGAAATTGCCAGAATAGGTTATCCGCTAGAACCTTCCCGTGGGAGTGACGTCACGCAGTATAGTTAGAATAAATTAATGAGAGGGAATAGAATAAAAACTCTAACTGTCCCAGCCAGGGCTCGAACCTGAATCTTCTGCTATCCGGGCAAGCGCTTTATCCAATTACGCTACCGGGAGAGATAGATAACTTATTAAATTCCCAGCACTAGTGTCGAGAGTCTAACCTACGAGAAAGACGAGTACATCGTCCTATGCTCGAATGAGCTGACATTGACGATTGATTTAAATTTACGTGGGATTAAAAACAACAAATAAAATTAATATTTATAAATTGCAGTATAGTTAGGTTCTACCCCACGAGGTTCGCTGCGTGACATCGCTTCCACTCTGGCATCTATTGATAATAAAAAATGGCTTATCTAAATATGTGATTCAGCAAATCAACATCTCTATTCATATCATACCTTTTATTATCCGTCTTCATAGGTTTCTGCAAACCATCTTCTGTTGACGAGCGCTTTCGGACATTAACCATCCTCGTGGCCGAATACATGTGTTCACTGTCACTAGTGAACCCATGTATTCGGCCACGAGGATGGATAATGTCCGAAAGCGCTCGCCAACAGAAGATGGTTTGCAGAAACCAAGGAAGACGGATAATAGAAGGTATGATAGTTCTATATTCATTGGTAGGGATAATAATCCTTTAGATTATTTATATCTATTCATACTTACATCTGGGAGGATATAGATGGAACGCATAGTAGAAAAATCTGAGTCGCCACTTTTAATCCGGAAACACTACGGGGATCACCAATCATACCAGTTTCTTTCATGCAAACATCCTTGAAATAGAAACCACCAGTCAAATAACACTTTTCTAAATCACACAATCTATAATCATTAGTTTGTTGAGCCATTTCAAAAACAAAAAATAGGATGAAACGAAACACACTGAAAAAACAAGCTACCTTGAATGAACTAGCAATTAAAGTACTACTTCATTTGTTTAATACAACATGCACTTATTAGTGCAATTAAAGGCAACCCTGATTACTGTTAATATATTAATATTTTAAATATAAAATATTNAATTAAGTTCAAAAACAATTTTTAATAATAATTAATTAGTCATTCATGCAGACGGATTTTGTTACGATATATGTTAATTATTATACAATAAAAAATAAAAAAGAAGAAGAAATTATACGAAAATTAGTACAAATGATTTCACACACGCACGCACGCACGTACGGACACACACATACACACACACGTGTGTATATATATAATGAAACACTCGCGGCTGCGATATATAGTAATCAAGGACAGGTCGGATAGAGAGTGCAGTGCACACACAAAAAGAAAAAAACTACAAGGAGTAAAATTTTCGGGGATCTCTCGCCCTTTAACTGGTCAAAGACTGGTTCACTCCTCACCGACGAAGGGCGGGAGATCCCCCCTTCTACATTACATAGGAGAAAATTTTACTCCTTGTAATTGTTTTCTTGTGTGTGCACTTCCCTCTTTATCCCACCTGTTCTTCATTAGTATATATATATATATATACATAGCAATCAAGAACAGGNTAATACAACACTAATGTTTGCTTAGAGCCCCCCCAAAAAAAAAAATTTGGCAGACGGTTGGACCGATAATGCGTAGATTCCTTTTTTGTATTCTACAGATTCGAATTTTAAAACAATCAAAAGACGAATTTTATAATTGTTACATGGATGATTGCTTCATTAATACATATTTTTATTAATTTGATAGGCCTCTGAACTTATTAACTTAAGAAATATTTTATTTGGTTGTGGTTTTTTATCCTATGTAAATTTTAATTTACTTAAGTTAATCAATTTTTTTATATAGCTTAAGAATCAAATGTGCACAATTTTAGTTTAAGACATCTCTTTATATAAAACAAATTTCTGTCATAAAATATAACAATGTTCTTATTTTTTTCTCTTTATCTTCAGTCAGAAACCTAATTTTGTAGTGTTTTATGAGCATATTCCATATTTATTGCAGTCTTCCTACTTTTCATATGAATGACATTTTTGAACTTGTTGCACATATAGTTTGAAAAAAAAATTAAAGCATGGGGATTCCTTCATATCAGGTTTTTAATGATTCTAATAAATTATAAGATTTAACTGTAGTAGTAAAGAAACAATTATACACATTCAAAGAAAGCAATTATTTCATTAATAAAACCATCCAAGCATTTTAAACATAAATTTTAAAATATGCTTGAACTTTAATGTAAGATAAAAATTAGATGCTTCAAGCTCTTTATAAATTATTTTATAATATTTGAGCCACAAAGTTTGTATTATTTTAGCATGCACAAATCTCTAGTTAGTCGAAAATTTGTTTAATGTTAATATGTTTTATGGGTGACAAGTAGCTATCAGGATCAATCATATCCTGAGGGACTTTATTTCAGCTACCAATTCTTCCTAGAGCTTAAGAAATTTGTTCAAATGGAGAGTTGTTTTTTTTTTATCATGGTGATTATTAGTGGAGAATTGTATTATTAACCTTGACAGAATCCCAACAAATGCTCTACAAGTAAGATATTTGTGTTGCAGTAGAAATGGTAAAGGATTTTTATCCTTGTTATATCAAGACCCAGTTGTAATTGAAAGCAAAGACTTTGAATGGCCCTATTGAAACTTCGATACAAGTATCCATTTTTAATACTTGGAAAAAATCATAAAATTCTACTGTGATAGTAAATAAACTTTCTGAAAACAATTTATTTTTCTTCTGTAAAGGCTAGTAGATGAATAAAATCAATTTGATCATTTTATTAGGATTTGATAATAAATTTATCAAATTAACTCTTAACCATATTTATTGTTCCCCATGTTTGTTATATGATGAGAAGCAGATGTCTAATCTGATTATGCAGGAAGATGCTGCCTCTTTCATGTACTGTTCAGAGTGAAGAGCAAGGGAGGTATGATGGCCAGGGAAAATTTTTCCTGTCTCATAATTTTCTTTAGTGACAATGGGTCCCAAAAATTATAATGGATATTTGAATTATATTGGTTCAATTCTATTTATTTTATTGTTCCAAAGAAAATGTAGCTATTAACAAAGTTTGTAAAATTCTTGAAAAAAGTATTCATGTGTTAAAAAAAGTATTGTGTTCCTACAATATGTGTGTGAGTTTATTAATACTTTAGAACTATCCTTTCATAATTTTAGTCTTATTTTCTGTGTTTTAGGTTTCCTTAATACAAGAAAAATTTAGTTTGTAAAGGAAAATAATTTAACTTTTATTAGAAAATTAGTATTGTTTTTTTATTCTCTTTAGCATATTTATTTATGTAAACCTGAACATACATGTACACCTTAATAGTGGCTATAAAAGTTCTATCATGAAAACCTCAGTATTACGTAAAATACTTAATTCAATTTTTTTAATGAAACATTTTTCAAGTAACCCTTTTTTTGGGGGGCCTAGAAGAGATTAGTTTATTTTTATTTATTAGTTCCTTTACCAAGTCTAATGAAATCTATCTTTAACTTGGAGGTTAACAAAATAAATTTATTTCTTCTTAAATAAATTTAAGGAGATAAATTTATGGAAGATACCAAATGTTATTACAATTTAACAAAATTTATAATATACTTAATCAAATTGTAATATATGAACTGTACTTATGTGAAATTCTGGTATAATTTTATTTAGTCGAGCAAAGTTATTTATATCTTCAAACTTTGTTTTATGCTATCATTAATTGTGCAATAAAGCTAAAGTTTTTCTAATATACTGCATTGCTTGGTTATTGACCTTAGAGAATCAACAAACAAAATAGTAATGTTCTGTATCTTCGCTCCATTAGAAAATGGTAGATGCGACCTAGAATTAGGATTATTTATATTAAAGTTTTTATTAGCTTATATAGTTATTTAATTAACTTATTTATTCATTCATTACAACATTTTCATTGTTGCCAAATAATTTTATAAGTATTAAAGGTAATAATAGTCATATTTTAATATAATATAATACTGGTTATTTCATAATAAGATAATAATATNTTAACTTTTAACCATGGACTTCACATATTTTTTTTTTTTATTAATTCACGTATTCGTGCTACTCCATAAAAGTAAGTTGTCAAATCATTTACCACTAATAATCTACTTAATATTTGTTATTATGAATGTTAAAAGATTTAATTTTATTTTGAAGGAATCTCTTATTTTTTTTCCAAATTTAGTTCGTGATAGCAATTTATGATGATGATTTAACCATTGAATGTTGGCATGTTTATATATCTAGACCACATCATTGATGTATCAATAAATAAAGCTTATTCCAAAACAAAAGTAAACTTCTGAACAATAAAAATAGTTTCCAACCTGTCAGGCCCATTTGCTGATTTTACTAAATTTAATTTTTCTTGCCCTTGTAATTTGTGGGTTTGTTCACCATGCTTATAGTACATCTCCTACTCTTCATGAATGACTATATAAAAAGATTATTTCAAGAGAACATAAGTTCCCAATATTACTGTTAAAACTACTATTTTCAGCATGGGGAAATAACTTATGTTATTACTTTTGGAGCACAGTAAGGTTTATCACCTTATTAACCAAAAATATCTTCTATATTCACTATCTGACTGAGAAACAAGTAATCTTTTTCATTCTTATGATATTCTAAATCAAAGTTCAGAAGTTAATAATTATCAGCATAAAAGTCTATTGGCTAAGTGGTAAACAAATGAAAAAACCTGAGGCGAAAGTGTATAGCAAAATTAATATTTCTTAAATAATTTAAAAAATATTTCTTACAAATTGTTTTTCATTTTTATCAATATGTAAAGATTTCTTTAAAGTCTTGAATTAAAATAGGACTAATCATTCATATTCCATTTTAACTAGATCTAAAATATGATTATAAATGTTATTAGAAAGTATATAAGTAATTCTAACTCTTAATGATGAATGTAATTTATTCAATTATCTATACTCCCTCGATATGTTTATAAGCAGGATAGGGAGGGATATTAAAAATTGATATCAATGAACCTTGTAAATGAAAAAAATTTACAATTTTTCTCCACTATATTCATTGTTAAGCTTGGGAATGCATTATGTAGGACACTTTTATTATTTAAATTGGTAGTTTCTTATTATTGTTTAAACTAAAATTATAAAATCAAAGTTCTTTTGAAAGCAAATATGCTTTCTTAATGTAATTTTCTTTTGCTAAAATATTTATTCCGTTAAATTGCTGGTACAGTAATTTCAATTTTCCCCTATGGTTGTCTGTATTATTGTTAATTAGTTGTTTTACAATTACTAAATTGGTTGGATCTGTTTCATTTAAATGTCCGTTTATAATTTTAAAAGATGTTAGTCCTGTGATTTTAAAAGATGTTAGTCCTGAGTTTATTGTTTCATTGCAGGCAAAAATTTCTTATGTAACTTTTGTTTCAATTGAATAATTTTTAAATTCTTCCTTGTTATCTAAAAATCTTGTGTTCAATTAAGTTGAATGAAATCTTCCTATTTGTGAGCTAGAGTTTGGATTTTATAAACTGGTGATTAATTTTGTGTAAATTGAATTATTTTACTAATGTGTAATTGAATTCATTCTTGTTGCAATTTATTTATTTTGGGGTTTCTTAGTGTGAAAAGAGTATAAGTAGATTATTTATGACTTGAATTTCTTGAGCAGATTTTAGTTTGTACGTTTGGGCATATTTTGAGAATGTAAATATAATGGATAAAAATTTAGTGTTGTGAAACGTTATTGTGTCAATATGCATGATTTGAATCGGTCTTGTTGCATTTGGAGTTGTTTCATAAGCAATTTTTAGGGGTTTTCTTTCATATTTTATCTGAAGGCAGCTTTCATGTTTGTTCATAAAATTTTGATAGAAATTTCCATTCTGGGCCAATAATAATTTTGTTTGATTTTTCTTTAAATTTTTCAACTTGGCTGAGTTTTGTCTACCATAAATGGTAATTTAATATTTCTCTTTGTTTGAATCTTCTTCAACATCAATTAATTTTTTGTAACATTTGATAAATATGTATAATTTCTGAACGTTTAAAACAAAGAGAGACTATTGTACAAAATTCTTCATAAAAATGTTCAACTAAGAAAAAAAGATGTTTGTTTTTGGCCCACCGTTTCTTTAACCAAAAATCATAATAATTAATTACAAAAACTACATGTCTGAGGATATTTCAGTAATATTTTCAAAACAATTGGTAACTGTTCATCACCAGGTAACCTGAGTTTCTTGAATGCAGTATATAGATGTTTGGTATGGATAACCGTAAATATACAATTTAAAAAAAAATTTCATCATCCTTATATCTCTCTCAGATTTAGTCCGCTACCTTGTGTATCTTGACTGACGACTTAACAGGAGCTAACATATTAAACTTAAACGACAAAACTCAACAGACGCTACGGACTCATATACAGACCTTTAAGCAGGCGTTCACAGCCCACAATAAATAAACTGACACTGTACAAGACACTACTACGACCGATCTGGGTGAACTCTGGGGTGCCCCAAAACCTTCCAACGCCTAGGGAATACAATTTTTTTTCAATCCAAAGTCCTAAGAATAATTGCAAATGCTCCATATTATGTATCCAACTCTACCATTCATTGCGACTTTAATATTCCTTTAGCCCAAGATCATATATGTATCTACCTGCTTCATACTCTTTCACAGTAAACTTCCATTTAACCCTAACCCATATGCTAAATTCCTGTCGTTGGATTCCAATTCTTACAATCCTTCCTGATGACTAAAACGAAGATGGCTATGCGACCTATTAGGCCTTGACGCTTAAATATACTGGGAATGGAGTCAATGGGCTCCTTCTCCCTGCAAAGTGCAATTTAATTTATTTTTTATATTTTGTAAGTATTTATTAATATGTGATACTAAGCCATCAAATTAAAATATGTTTTATTAGCAGAATTTAATAAGTGAAGATTTTATAAAAAA
>KZ807419.1:137032-155889 GCA_000696205.2 Oncopeltus fasciatus
AAAAAAAAAAAAAAAAAAAAAAAAAAAAAAAAAAAAAAAAAAAAAAAAAAAAAAAAAGAACTTTTCAGAAATCTTTCATAAGAAATCCTCAATAGCGGAATTCGCTTAAAAAAAAAAAATGTCCTACATGATTCTTGAGTAAAATTTTTAGCAATATTGAATTTGAACGTGGAGTTTAGTTATAATCCGATCTAGTTAAAGCAGTGTAAATTTTAGTTAATTAATAAAATATGATAAATTAAGATTTGGTAAATTTCACCTCAATTTTCTGCGTCAGGTGAAGTGTGAGGGGGGGGCAGTAAATAATTTAGAAATATTAAAAGATATAAAATAAAACATATACAAAAAAAATTTAAATTAAAACATTGAAGTTAATTAAAAATATTTTAAACATAATTTTTATAAAACGTACAACTAAACAAATATAATCAATAAATAATCTGGAAGATCAACACTGATGTAAACATTCAACTATAGTTAAATAACAAAGATATGTAGGGGGTGTGTCATCCTTATATATTTTAACAGAAATTTATTATTTTTATTTTTTAATAACTTTCTTAACTTTTAACCATGGACTTCACATATTTTTTTTTTTTATTAATTCACGTATTCGTGCTACTCCATAAAAGTAAGTTGTCAAATCATTTACCACTAATAATCTACTTAATATTTGTTATTATGAATGTTAAAAGATTTAATTTTATTTTGAAGGAATCTCTTATTTTTTTTCCAAATTTAGTTCGTGATAGCAATTTATGATGATGATTTAACCATTGAATGTTGGCATGTTTATATATCTAGACCACATCATTGATGTATCAATAAATAAAGCTTATTCCAAAACAAAAGTAAACTTCTGAACAATAAAAATAGTTTCCAACCTGTCAGGCCCATTTGCTGATTTTACTAAATTTAATTTTTCTTGCCCTTGTAATTTGTGGGTTTGTTCACCATGCTTATAGTACATCTCCTACTCTTCATGAATGACTATATAAAAAGATTATTTCAAGAGAACATAAGTTCCCAATATTACTGTTAAAACTACTATTTTCAGCATGGGGAAATAACTTATGTTATTACTTTTGGAGCACAGTAAGGTTTATCACCTTATTAACCAAAAATATCTTCTATATTCACTATCTGACTGAGAAACAAGTAATCTTTTTCATTCTTATGATATTCTAAATCAAAGTTCAGAAGTTAATAATTATCAGCATAAAAGTCTATTGGCTAAGTGGTAAACAAATGAAAAAACCTGAGGCGAAAGTGTATAGCAAAATTAATATTTCTTAAATAATTTAAAAAATATTTCTTACAAATTGTTTTTCATTTTTATCAATATGTAAAGATTTCTTTAAAGTCTTGAATTAAAATAGGACTAATCATTCATATTCCATTTTAACTAGATCTAAAATATGATTATAAATGTTATTAGAAAGTATATAAGTAATTCTAACTCTTAATGATGAATGTAATTTATTCAATTATCTATACTCCCTCGATATGTTTATAAGCAGGATAGGGAGGGATATTAAAAATTGATATCAATGAACCTTGTAAATGAAAAAAATTTACAATTTTTCTCCACTATATTCATTGTTAAGCTTGGGAATGCATTATGTAGGACACTTTATTTTCCTTTTAATTTAAAGAGTAAAAATATTATTTAAATGGTTCGTTAAATGTTTTTTTTATTTGTAATTTAATTTTTTTTTATGATAAAATATGATTTATGATGAAAATTTCAAATAATTTTAAAAAATTTTATAACTTTTTAATAATTTCATGGATGAGGCTTCACCTGAAACCTATTATATGATAAGGTGAATTTCTTTGAATGGTATATACGCTCATTTTCTATTTAGTGGCTGTTTTATTTATTCCATGTGTACTATAAATTTTAAGGCAAATTTTAAATGATCCCCATTTTTGATATTTCTTACACATAATTGATTTGAATACTCTTTTTTTTTTTAAATTATGTTATCAAATGTCTCATTTTCTTAAAAAAATTTGCTAAAAAATTAATTGAACTAATAAATGCAGTGTTTTGTCCCAAGAGTTGAAGTTTCATAATGGTGCTGCAGGTTTGATAATTGAAATATAGGAAAGTGAAATCATAGATAAATATAATTAATTTCTTTTTATCTGTAACAAATTTATTGATTCATTAATTTTGCTTGATCTTTTTAAGATTTTTTTTTATTTTTCTTAACCTTTTCATTATATTTGTTTAATTTGCATTTTTTATTTTTATTATTTAGGTCACAGCATGGAGTGTTATGTTTGTAATGAGCAAGATAAAAATGATGGAAAATGTTTAAAAACTATAAAGACTTGTCAGCCTGAACATGACCGGTGCTTAACTGAAATCCGTTGGGGAAGTAAGTTCATGTGTTTATAGTATTACTTAAAAATAATTTTGAGTCTCATTGTTTTTTAATAGTATATTTTTAAAATTGTTTGTGTAAGTCCAATAAATTGAATAAAACATTTAAAATTATATCAATCTTATTCTTAAATTTTTTGAAATTGCTTACAAATAGCACTTAAAATTATCATTAATTAATTTAAATATAATAATAATCAAGCAGTCTATATCTAACTGATTTCAATTTTATTAAATAGTTAAATATAGATTATTCGATATTTTTTGTTGAGGTTCAGTCAAGTTAGATCCAAAAAATANAGAATAAAAATATAAAAAAAATAATAAAAAATTTAAAGGGTTTACATTATTATTACATAGAGTTGCCATATCTAAATGTGATATCATAAGTATGAATTTAGTAAAACATTAAGAAACAATTCGAAATACAAAAAACAAACTACAAAAAAATTATAATTCACTACGCACACTACCTATCATAAAGGCGAGAGGAAACTTTGTGTCACAAAGATCCCATTTTCATGACTGAGAGGTAGGGTTTGAAACTTGTGAGTAGCTTTAAGGAACTAGGAGAAATGTTTGACTGGTTTATTTTTAAAGAGAGCTAATGGTTTTTTAGAATCTTAAAAATGTTTGAATAAGTTGAAGAAATTTGTTCTGTCATTAACTGGATTGTGTTGTAAGTTAATGTGAAAGGTTTCAGATAAAAGGCGTTTGTGTTCATAAGGTTCAGTGGAAAGAATGGTAATGTTATCTAAGTTAAATTTATGTCTTTGATGAATGACGTGTTTTGTGAGGGCAGTTTTTATTAGTTTTTACTTTCATTTTTATGATGTTGATTCTATGGGATATAGGGTTTTAGTTTGCCCAGTGTAAGAACCATGGCAATTAGAAGGGGAACAAGGAATTTTTTAAACAACATTGGTTCTGTTAGAAAGGGGGATGGGGTCTTTAAGGATGGTGTAAAGGGAAAGTTTGTTGTTAGTGGAAAAAGCAAGCTTAAGGTTAGGGGAAGTTTTTTGAGGGATTTCTTAATATTTTCAGAAAGTTTTGGAATATATGGGAGAGAACGGAAAATAAGGTCATTATTTTGGGGGAGGGGCATAGTTTGGGAAGTGGAAATAAATAATTCCTTCACAAGTTTTTTAATAATTTGATTAGGGAAACCATTAGAGAGGAGGATGTCTGTCACACGTTCAATATTTTTGCTATGGAATGTCTTGTCAGAGAGTGTGAGCGATCTGTAGATAAGGTTTTTGGCCACATTTATTTTTTGATGATGAGGGTGAGATGAGTTAAAGTGGAGGGGACGACCTGAGTAAGAGTGCTAGGTGTAACAACTAGTGGAGATAGAGCTATTAGTGTTACAGATAATACAGCTCTCAAGGAAGGGGAAAGGGTAGTTGATAGTCAGACTCAATTTCAATCATAAATTTGAGACGAGAGTGGTAAGAGTTAAATGCACTAAGGATCTGGGATATTTTTTCTGGATTCAGAATGAGAAACATGTCGTCAACATATTTTTAAAGGAAGTTAATGCCGTTATGAAAGGGTGGAAGGTTCTAGGAGTTCATTAAGGGTGATATTGGAAATCGGGAGCAAGATTATTTCCCATAGCCAGACCCTTAATCTGGTTATAGTAATTACCTTGGTAAAGGAGAGAGCCTGACGTACAACATAGGGAAAGGGACTCGAGGTATGTTGACCGGTATAGTGTAGTGTGGTCTTGGATTGTAGTCCAATGTTTATCAACAATTTTAAGGGCTTTATCATTAGGTATGTTGCTGAAGAGAGATTCAGCGTCTAAGGAACAAAGAATGTAACCTTTAGGGATAAGTAGAGATTCAAGCTTTGTTTTTAGGTAAAATGAGTTTTTTAAGTCATATTGGTTTTGTTGGCTAAGAATCTGTAAGGATGGAAGGAGAAATTTACTCAGTTTAGATTCGGGAGAGTTAATATTGGAGACAATGGGGAAGAGGGGGTTTCTGGTATGTGGATTTTAGGAAATCAATAACATCTAGGTGCTTGGGAATTATATGAAATGAGTTTATAATATTTATATTTATCAATGTGTGTTACGTCACGTAGTTTTTTAATCTGATTATTAAATTTTGTGATAAGTGCTGGTGTGGGGTCTGTTGTTGTGGGTGGGTGTATATGTGGTTTTGTCAGAAATTAACATGAACAATTTTGTTGTAATCGTTTTTGTCCATAATTACCTTTCTATTGCATTTGTCGGCTCTGGTTGTTATGATATTGCTATTTTATTTTTATTTTTTATTTACGGGTCATCTTAAGATGTGAGGAAAATTCAGAGGAGAGGACGGAGTTATCAGGTTTAAAGGAGTGTAGGTGGTTAGTGATGATGTTACTAACTCTAAAACATGATAATTCCTTCTCATCTTCACTAACATTCTGGCTGGAGTGATCTTTCCACTGAACCTTATGAACACAAACGCCTTTTATCTGAAACCATTCACATTAACTTACAACACAATCCAGTTAACGACAGAACAAATTTCTTCAACTTATTCGAACATTTCTCCTAGTTCCTTAAAGCTACTTATCCGTAATAATGGCCTACCTTTTTTTCCTGGTATTGATCCCTTTGATGCAGGCCGCTCTCCCTTTGTACTTACCGCCTCTTACCATTTCAAACCCTATTCTCTCTCCCCCCCCCCATTCCCTCCTCCCAGACAATGTATGTATGTAATATATATGTGTGTGTGTGTATGTGTGTGTGTGTTTATGTATATGTTTTTCTCCTTTTTCAGCGACACCATATTGGCAGGCTGGGGCTCAGAAACAATATTACATTAGCAAACGTTGTGCTACTCAAAATCAGTGTGAGAGAACCATGAAGAAGTTCACTTCATCCTGTACTCATGTTTGGTACGAGGATTGGAAATGTGCTGAGTGCTGTGGGGGAGACAAATGCAACTACTTCATTATAGTAAGTTAATGATATAATTTATACAAAATAATATTATGCCAGTTATCATGAAGAAGTACTTAAAAATTTGGGTTGAGTTCTTTCTTCTCCTTCTTAGAAAGTTAGTTCAATATTCATTCAATAATCACAGAATTATTAAGTAGAACATAATGAAGGCAAGGCCATTAGTTTCTTTTTACTAGCTTTTGATGCTTCTAGAAATGATTCCCATAATTAGTTCAATTTTCCAACAACTATTAATTTGTAATATCTTATATCCTAAAATGTGCAAGTATTATGTGCTCATTAGAATGGAGCTTTTCTGTTCCTGATAATCTCAAAGTTCTCAGTTTTATTCAGTTTTGTGGATCAGAGACTTTTTGTTTCAAGTCGACTTAATGTGGTTATGTCTCCAGTTATCATGTGTTCATAAAATACCATGTCCCTCTAGCATTTTATTTATTATACGTTATTTGCATTTTATCCTTATTTTCCTCACAGACCTACCTTGGTTAATTCGATAAAACCTAATTAAAATCTGGTTTTATCAAATAATTACAGTAATTGAAAAAAAACAAAACTTTTATGTATCCAAATATCACAGATCCTTAAAATCCTAGCTTTTAAAACTTTAGATGCACTAAATTAGTCTTCTTTGCACTTCATTAGTAAGTTATTTTTTTTTTTTTTTTTCCCCAGTCTGGTGCAGTGCAGCAGTTGTCATCACCACTTATCTACATTACTACTTTCATAGTTTTATTTCATTTGATCTATTCCTGAGAAATAATTTCCTCTTGATTTTAACCAGGTGAGGAAAAAACAGTCTTGACTTATAATTTTTTATATCATTCAGATCGATTCAAATTCGTAAGTTGATATGGTAATTTTAAAATTAAAAATTATTGAATACCTTTCTTCAAGCTATTAAAAATATTCCAATTAATTCTTACTAGTGTAATATCTTCCTCTTAAAAGAGATTTACTTTTTGTTATATTTGAAAAATGCATATTTTCAAATATTTATAATATATATGCAAATATATTTTGGATTTTATTGTTGTATATAGAACAATGTACCCATAGAGGATTCACAAAATTGAGTTTAGGAGACTAAAAAATGTAAAGAGTCTATGAAGAATCTATTTTTAGATTATTATGCTTTACTTAAGGTAAAAAAGAGACAGATTTAGGAAAGCAAATTCCTTGAAGACAGAGGATGTTTATTAAAATCATAAAAGATTAAGGTTATTATAATTTAGTTAAAACCAATTCCAAAATGAAATAGGGAACAATATTAACTTCTTTGCAAATCGCACAACAGAATATCATTTAATTAATTTAAAAGGACTGCAAAAAATAAAAAAGGAGCCTCCGGACTTTCCAATCTTAGGTTTCACTCTACCTGCTGTACCAAGTACTGGACTGTCTTATCTAGTTATTACATGTTCTTTTTCACTTTGAATTCTGAATTAGGAATTTCATGTGATGGGAGTAACTCATGGTAGGAGTGACTCTTAATTTAGTATGATAGATATTATTTTTTCTGGAAAAAGATCAAGGCAAAAAAAGGAAAGAAGAGTAAACCAATAAGAAATATAAAAGATGAGAGAGGCAGATTGATTACTGGGTACAAAATTATTCTGGAAAGATGTGGGCACCACTACAAAGAGGTGTTTTCTGGAGATTCTGAGGATAGAAGACCTCTTATCACCTCATCATCTTCTCTCTAGGTATTCTTTCTGGAAACTCTGACGAAAGAACACCTAGAGAGAATATGATGAGGTGATATGGGGAGAGGATGTGGAAGCAGCTGTGGAGAGATTAAGACTTGGAAAAGCACCAGGAAGAGACCTCATCGCCCCAGAATTCATCAAATTTGGAGGGGAAAAACTGCTGAAAGCATTTCAGTATCTTTTTCAGAAGTTAATGACTGATAAAAGGATCCCTAAGGAATGGGAATACAACATATAATTGTCTCAATTCACAAGATGCTAGCAAATGCGAGAACTACAGACCTATATGTCTATCCCCAGTTGTGTACAAGCTCTATACTTCCATATTAGAAAAGAAGCTGAGAGAACTAGTGGAGGATGACTTGGAAGTGGAAAAAGCTGCTTTCAGGCCTCAACGTCAGACCCAGGACCATATCTTCTTTCTCAGAACAATAATAAATAAATCATGGCAACAGGGAAAGAGTATTTTCTTATTTATAGACCTAAAAGCTGCCTTTGATTTGGTCCCTAGACAAGAACTGTGGAATGCTCTCTCAGAGAACAATATCCCGCAAGGATTGATAGAAACTATCAAGTCGACCTATCATGATTCCAAAGGGATAGTAAGGATTAATGGAAAAGATTCTGATATGTTTGCAATTAAGAAGGGTGTAAAGTAGGGAGACAGTTTGAGTCCCCTCCTATTTATTATATATATGAATAAAATTTTAAAGATGTGCAAACGTAGGACAGCCCGTACTACCATTGGAAATTGGAATATGAGGGCAATCCTTGTCCAGGAGAGTTCTGGAGTGCATGTCTTGAGGATACCAAAACTCTATGAGTTGTGCCATTGAAAGATGTCAAAGAACATGTTGTTTTAGTTTACGAAAAAAAACTTATAGGGAGTTGTAATAAATAAATAAAAGTATAATTTAATCACACTTTTTATACTTGATTTATTTATAGCTAAAAATTATAATATATATCTAGTGATAATACATGTATTAAAACTGCCTAATGAATACTCAAACATCTTGGGGGCAATTGATGGTAAAGTACCTTTTAAGAAACATCCAAAACTAGGTTATTGTTTTTTCCAGAAACTAGAAATGGCAAATAGAAATAGAAACTTGTCACAATCTTGAAACTTCACTACTATGAAGTAAATACGATAACTATACATTTTCCAAAAATATCCTCAAAAATGAAAGTTCTAGTGCTGAAAACTACTAGTAATTAATTTTTTGTGCTACTAAAGAAAAATTATAATTTCAAGTGTCATCTACAATATTTAAAAATGAGAGTAAGAACACTCAACACAAATTAAATTATAAGGATCACAAAAGTCTTTATTTTGCAGTTCCATGCCATTGTGTTATTAATTTTACTAATATGTGGTATAAGAAACATAAAAATTATTTTACAGTCCTATTATTATAATAAATAAATATTAAAAAAACAATTGAGAGTTAAGTTCTAATAAATTATTTATTGATTATTTTTTAACTCCCAAAATAATGATGAAATTCACTCATTTCAAAATTTGTCTTTGCTAAAAATCTTCATAGCACGATTTTGTACTTTTGCTAGCTTTTATTATAGCTAACAAAATTCAATACAAAAGTATGTGTGAAACTGATTTTATATGTACATACTTTAATATAGTGCCTCTGATTGATGAAGTTATATAGGAACCTGAAAATATTAAAATAAAATGAAATAAGTGTTTCAGTTAACAACTTTTCTTTTAAAAATATAGATAAGTCCTTATCATAATTATTCAATTTTACTTGTCATTGTAATAATTTATATTTTGCTTACAGATGCCATTGTAACCATCCATCTGCATCTTAATGTCTACCATATGAATCATACAAGTGTGTTTTTTTGTTTTTGTTTTTAAAGATCTGATGTTTGGAATCTCATTTATTTTAGAATAATAGTGCCTAAAAGAGGTGGGGGAACTTCAGTTTTGTTCTGCCCCAGAAAATATTTGAATTTTGTATTTTTGTTAATAAGTGGGTCATAATATAAATTATAATTGGAACATCATTAAAAATATATGAATAAATATATATTGATATATTTGTCATAAATATATGTCAATGTATTTTAATCATGTTCTGATTGCAAATTAATATTAATACTTTAAATATCTTTACTCAAACAAATTTTGACAATTATTCATTTTCATGGTAATGATAATAATTTTATTCAGCTCTTTTAGTTAGTCCTAATGCTAATCAGTATTAATTCATCAAGTGCAAAATTGTTGATTTGGAAAATTTTAGACTAATTATATTTAACTACGCATTATATAGTAACATTGAGTATAAAAAAGATTTAAAATTGTACATTGCTTGTTAAGTTTAGTGTAATAGTAAGAATAATGCTGTAAGATGGCATGAATTTGGAATGTGAGGTCATTGGAATACCCTAATTATAAGCAAACTGATAAGATTTTTAATTATTAGGATTACCTTTGAATAAAAATGTCATCAACATTTCTAAGAAAAATATGATTATAAAATTATATTAAGGTTTAAGGTTGTAGGCCTTAATGCTTGCTTAAGTAATTGGAAATAGTGAGAAGCTATTCCTTCCAGTTTATGAATTGATTCAGCAAAACCTGGCTGGCATCTAGTTCATATGTAAAAAATTTATTTTATTAGAAAACAGCAATTTAATATTATTTGTATTTAATATTACAATAATATTAACATTTATTATTGGAGATTCTGAGGATAGAAGACCTCTTATCACCTCATCATCTTCTCTCTAGNTGTATATATATATATATATATATACACCTACATATATACTAAATACTAACCATATAAATGTATTATACATATATGGTTTAGTGTACTTCATTAATGATATTCTTTTAGCACTTTTTTTAAATTCTTAATGGTAAATCCATCGTACAGTAATTTTGAGTAAAAACTACTTTTGTGAAAAAAAAAAAAAAATAAACAAATAAAGAATAAATTTGACATATTTTTAGTATTAACACATATATTTATCGTTGTTAATAAGTTTTTTTTTATATAAAATGGGATAAAGAAATTGTAACGTGTATCTGTACTAGGTAGGTATGCTCTTGAAAACAATTGCACAAACAATGATTCAATTCGTCCTTTATTTTTATTGTTATAGTGATTATATACAATTTAATAATAAAAATAAATAAATTACAGACTACATGAATAATTGTAATTATTAAATTGTACTTTTATGTATTTATTTGTGTATTCAATTTATATGTTAATATAATATATAATATAATTGTATACAAATTGTATTTTAATCTGTTTTATCATTAGCATTCTTTTAGTTCTTTATTTATTATTGATTACAAATTATTTTTCTGGGAAAAAATGAAACTGACATATTTTTAGTAATAACACAATATTTATTATTGTTTATATATTGTGCCTTTATATAATGAGATGGGAATGCGTATCTTTACTTGAAAGGTATGCTCCCATTAAAAACCGTCCATACTGTGATTCTATCCGTCCTTTGTTTTAACGTTTTTTGCATTCAAATTTTTATATGTGTGAGATAATTTGGAGATTATAAATAGTACAGGACTGTTACTCTTTATTTGTAGTTAATGCTCATAATATTTCTTCTTTTCATTTATATGTATTTAAAATTTCCATAAACTAATAATTAATGCAATTTCAGTATATTAATTTTCATTAAAAAATGAAATATATATAAATTATGGTTGTTATCAATGATAATCTTTTTCAGTTTTATTAATATTTTTACTCAAATCCTTAATAGCAAATTCATTGCACAAAAGCCTTAGATTAAAATATACTTCTGCCTTTTTTTAAAAGTAATAACTGACAATAAATGTACTTGTAATCAGACAAGGGGACAAATTTATCATCACCTTATTTAAAACTGCCCATTGATGGAATATGAAAAATCTTTTCCAATTCATTTGTCAGTGCTACAAGGAATTTCTTGGCCACTTTCAGAAAGGGAACTTACAATCAATCACTCTATTATATTTTTAACATAGTTAATTTCATTGTATATTCTTGTAATCTTATTTAATTACATATATATGTATGATTGTGTATTTTAAGGTCCCTATTTTTAATTTAGATAAGTTTTCGCCTTTCTTTATCATTTTTCCTGGAGTTCTCTTTCCCTAAAAGTATTCATTATTTTCTCTTAGCCATTCTCTTTCTTTTAACTTTTCCAATTCTTCTATTTTTTATTTACTGTTTATGTTTATGTAAAATGATTTATTTAATATACTAAATAAAATTAAAATTACAAGCTGTGTCCACAAATAGGCACATAAATCAGACTATTCAAAAAGTTCGCTTGTTTTTATTAGGGAAGTTACAAATAAATACATTTATGTGTCAAAAAATTATCTTGCAATCAACAACTTCTCCCAATGTAATGGAAAATCCACATATATTTATTATTGTTAATATGTTTTCTTGTATAAAATGAGATAAAGAAATTGTAACGTATCTCTGTTAGTACTATCTAGTGATAGGTATGCTCTTGAAAACAATTTAGTCCGTCCTTTTTTATTTATTTATTGTTATAGTAATTTGAGTTTAATAATAAAAATAAATAAATTGTAGACTATAGTATTTATTACTATCTCTTTCTTACAGTTTATTTATTCTTTTANTTAATAACTTTCTTAACTTTTAACCATGGACTTCACATATTTTTTTTTTTTATTAATTCACGTATTCGTGCTACTCCATAAAAGTAAGTTGTCAAATCATTTACCACTAATAATCTACTTAATATTTGTTATTATGAATGTTAAAAGATTTAATTTTATTTTGAAGGAATCTCTTATTTTTTTTCCAAATTTAGTTCGTGATAGCAATTTATGATGATGATTTAACCATTGAATGTTGGCATGTTTATATATCTAGACCACATCATTGATGTATCAATAAATAAAGCTTATTCCAAAACAAAAGTAAACTTCTGAACAATAAAAATAGTTTCCAACCTGTCAGGCCCATTTGCTGATTTTACTAAATTTAATTTTTCTTGCCCTTGTAATTTGTGGGTTTGTTCACCATGCTTATAGTACATCTCCTACTCTTCATGAATGACTATATAAAAAGATTATTTCAAGAGAACATAAGTTCCCAATATTACTGTTAAAACTACTATTTTCAGCATGGGGAAATAACTTATGTTATTACTTTTGGAGCACAGTAAGGTTTATCACCTTATTAACCAAAAATATCTTCTATATTCACTATCTGACTGAGAAACAAGTAATCTTTTTCATTCTTATGATATTCTAAATCAAAGTTCAGAAGTTAATAATTATCAGCATAAAAGTCTATTGGCTAAGTGGTAAACAAATGAAAAAACCTGAGGCGAAAGTGTATAGCAAAATTAATATTTCTTAAATAATTTAAAAAATATTTCTTACAAATTGTTTTTCATTTTTATCAATATGTAAAGATTTCTTTAAAGTCTTGAATTAAAATAGGACTAATCATTCATATTCCATTTTAACTAGATCTAAAATATGATTATAAATGTTATTAGAAAGTATATAAGTAATTCTAACTCTTAATGATGAATGTAATTTATTCAATTATCTATACTCCCTCGATATGTTTATAAGCAGGATAGGGAGGGATATTAAAAATTGATATCAATGAACCTTGTAAATGAAAAAAATTTACAATTTTTCTCCACTATATTCATTGTTAAGCTTGGGAATGCATTATGTAGGACACTTTATTTTCCTTTTAATTTAAAGAGTAAAAATATTATTTAAATGGTTCGTTAAATGTTTTTTTTATTTGTTTTCTTTTTTCAAATTAAATAGGATAGGATGAAAACTACGAGAATTCAAGCTGCAACTTTTGTACTTTATAAATATATTTTTATATTGATTTATTTACTTAATATTGATTTGCATTTACTTATTTTTACCTGTTGACTTAATTGATACAATTAGTACATTTTAAGTGGGTTTCATACATAAACAAAAACTGTGTCAAATCAAATCAATAACCTTCTCCCAATGAAATGGAAAATCCCAAATTCCTTCTTTAAAAAAAACAGCTGATTTTTGCTGATAAAAAACTCGTTCAGTACGAATAGTAGCCTGTCTTGTTTTCAAAACATTTCTTTTTCTGAGGTGGTTGTTGGAGAGATATAAACAGGTGGAAATCAATCAATGAAAGGTTAGGGAATAGAGTGAGAGTGGATATGGCAAAACTTACCTTCTCTGAAATTTAGAAGTTAATCACCGAGCTTGGTCCTGGAGAAATAAAGGCCCTTTTCTTTTAATTAGGCTGGGATCAAAAAGCTTTGGCTTCGGGTGATAGTTTGATCTTGATTCAGAATCTCAAAATACATTACATCCTTGGCTAATCCAGAAAACAATTAGCAGAACTTTCATTGGTGGTTAGTTAGGTTTTGAAAATTTTTTTAAATTCATCAGCAAATGACGATATGATCATATAAAATTATTATTCAAAACCATTTTTCCTGATCCTGTCAAAAAAAATTTTATTTTTGGAGCTGCTTCAGTCACTTTTAAACCAAGTTTAAACTCAAAACAAAATTGGTCTAATCATCAGAAATTGACCGAGTTCCCATCTTGGGAACTGAAGAATTAAAACTAATTTGTATACAAGAAGTTTTTTTTTTTTTTTTCAGCCAAAATTTCAGGGCTGAATATCAAAAGAAAATAGGCAAAAGTAATATAGAAACGTGTTATAATACATCATATAAGTAAATAAATTAAATGATAAATCAGTTTAATCAACTACATAAAATGTATGAAAACTAAATACCAAACATATACAAGGAAAAAAAAATACAATGAAATTAATTTACCAAATGGGGTGATGGTGAGTGGGAGTCTCCTGCTCTACAGCTGTTTTTAATATGGGAAAGTACGGAAGAGAACTGGATGGGGGGTCTGGAGAGTCGGTATATTTCACAAGGATTAGGAGGCTTGTCTTTGAGGTGGTCTGAGGTTTATGGTAATTATCAATTATGGAGAAAATGAAGGAATGGAAAACCCTAATGATTACAGGGCAAATAGGGTGATGGGGAGACTCCTGCTTTACAGTGACTAAATCATGACTGAATAGAGTCCGTCTGTTTTGTCATTTTAATAGGGTTTTGTTTTAAGTGTAAGTGAATGAACTCAGCTAAAAGTCTAATGTATGTTTACCAGTAGTGGAGTGTTTAGAAAGAGCAGTAGTGGATTTTTTAATGACGTTACATCTGTCAGTTTGGGGAGTGGGGACTTTTAGTTTTGTTTATAAATCTTTTAATTGATTCTTATTGGAGAAGACTATGCATAGTTTTGGAAAGGTAATAATTAGAGATTTATCAATTTTTTCAGATAAAGTAGGAATATAGGTTAAGGAATGGGAGTGCCACTGGAGGAGGGGGAGTTAGAGCAGAGGGAGGAGTGGAAGAAGAAACATAATTTGTTGATGACTCTGTGGCATTAAGTGTCGTGGAAAGCCATTATTTAAAAAAATGTCACTTATGCATTTAATGTTTTTGTCGTGGAATACATTGTCACATAGTTAAAGGATTCTGGAAATGGTTTTTTTACTTTTGCTGATAAGGATGTGGGAGTTAATATGGAGGAGACATCCGGAGTATATAGGTTTAGTGTACCAGTCAGTAAGTATGGAGCCATCTTGATTTCTGATTAGGAGTAAGTCAAGAAATGGGAGTCTGTTGTTAGATTAAAGTCATATTTATGAAAGATCGTCTAAAAAGTACGATTGATATCCTCAATTCCTTTAGCTCTTACCATCCTCACTTAAAATTAACAAAGAACTTGAATCTACAACCAACTCCCATTTCTTGACTTACTCCTAACCAGAAATCAAAATGGCTCCATACTTACTGACTGGTACACTAAACCTATTATCTGCGGATGTCTCCTCCATTTTAACTCCCACACCCTTATCAGCAAAAAACCTCATTTCCAGAATCCATAACCAATACGACAATGTATTCCATGACAAAAACATTAAATGCATAAATGTCATTTTTTTAAATAATCAAGATTTGTGCTGTAATAACTTCATTTAGCAGTTTTTTGCTTGAGTCTGTAAAATGTTTTATGAGTTTTAGAAGGCAAGTCTTCCTTTCCTGAAATCAGACAGTTGATAACTTTTTAAATGGTGAGTTTTCTGTAATGAAAAATAAAAAAACATTATTTATATATTTTATTGGTGAACTTCAGTATTAATAGACAAGTATTTCTTTATCATAAAAAATAATGTGCAGACACACTGCACATATACAAATTATCATACATAAATAATACACAAAATAGAAAATAAAATATCCATTGTGAATGTATTTTACAAGAGAAATATTAAATGTGAATAATTTTTACAAAAAAAGAAAAACGTTGAGACTTAAAGAAACCCAAGAAGTCTTCCATAGTCATTTAACAAAACTATTTTTCTTTACTTCATGAAGAGGGCTTTGTGTATGGTGCTGAGATCTGGCACAACAGATCCTTTAGTACCAACCATACCTTTAGAGCCTGATGACCTGTCAAAACACAAGAATTAAATGTTACTCCACTCCTTTTTGTTTGTCAGTGGTTTAATATAATTTTCATATGAATTTCATTTTTTTTTAAAATTAATACATCTTTATTACTATATTATCAATTATTTTTCAACAACTTGGTAAAAAATAATTGAATAACATTGAAATAGTAATTTATCACACCTGTCTATCAAGAAAACGAGAGAGGACGTCCTGTTAGTAAGTTCACATATCCATGACTAAAACAAAATATAATTTTTCAGGGAAACAAAGTGGGAGGCGGAAGGGAGGGGAGAAGTTACAAAGGGAAAGCGGCCTCTTTGAAAAGGCCTTCCGCCTCTTACCTTCTACCCACCCTTCCGCCTCCCACTTTGTTTCTCTGAAAAATTATATTTCGTTTTAGTCATGGAAATGTGAACTTAGGGTCAGGACGTGGAAAATTACTATTTCAATGTTATTCAATTATTTATTAACAAGTTGCTGTTTGCATGTTTTTCAAATTCTCTTATATAGCTTTCTACATTCATACTTTTGATATCACATTACATTATGGTAATTCTGTACTATAATATTGTCAATTATTATTGTATTCTCATGACATTGTATTTCTAGAGCCCTGAAGATGGCTAACAATGTAAGCCGAAACATTGGCAGATGATATTTTAAAAAAATACACCTTTTTTTAAATTTTGTATTTTTTTTTTTTGGATCTACCTTGACCGAACCCCAACTAAAATCATCTCATAATAATATCTACAGTCAAAAAAAAAAAAAAAAAAAAAACTCCTTTTGAATACTTGTTGATAGAAAAGTTTTATGCCCCACCTTCTGAGACAGGAAACTGAAAATGTGCTCTAACAGATTCCTATTAGAGACATTCGTCAATCAGTTATTATATAAGATACATGTCTGAATAGTTATTGCACTAATAAAAGCCCAGACATGTAGGATTGCCCAAAAGACAGAAGCCCTAAGCTAAACAAAAGGAAGATTAGTTAAGAATGCCCCAAACCTTACAGATCTGCAGAACAAAACTAGCTAGCAGAAGAATCAAGCTAACTGACAAAGGCAACTAGTACAAGATTAAAATGATGACAAAAGCAGAAAAATGAGAAGGCACTCATAATCTATTTTAGATGTTAACAATCTAGTTCTATAATAAAAAATTACTGCCTGTAATTTTTAAGAAAAAATAATCATAAATCACACAACAGGGAAATTCTTAAATTTTAAATTTGGCCTAAATGAGCCCTTACTCCTCATAGACAGATTTTAAACATTGGTTAGTTGTTTTTTTTCTACATAGATTGTCCTGAACAACACAAATAATAATGAATTTGATACTTTTTACAAAGGAGCATTCTTACTTAAATAATGGGATCAAGTTTATCCCAACTTCCAATAGATCAAAGTGTTGCAGAAAATTTAGATATAAAATAATTATTTCATCATTCATTGCATTATGAGTCTGAGTGATAATAAAGAGTGAGATTTTATACCCTAATTTCCAGGGAAAAGATGTTCTTTCCTATGCATTGGAGTTATATGATTATGTCTTCCATTCCTAAAGCTTATTAAGATTTTTTAGCTATTTTGGGTTTAATCTGTACAAAATGGATGACAACGGAGAACAAATATGGTAGATTCAATAATCAGTATAAGACACAATCCTTAGTTTGCTAGTAGTAACCATTTTAACTGAGTATAGTGACTTAGTAAAGTTATTTCAAGTATTTAAATCTTTATTTTAACTCTCATATAATTTTTAAATCAAGCACAGATGGTGCTATTACAAATGAAACATAAATCACTAATTTAATTTAATCCAAAGCTTAACTGTTTCAGAAAAAAGAAGAAAAGAGAAAAAATTACAGTCTGCAAGGAGAGACTTCTAATTATTTATTTTTATTTTATTTTTATTATTTTTTTAAATCTATGATTTTTATTTCCCAAGACAATAATTTGTCTTAAACAGTCTATTAAAAAAAAAATTAAAACATTAAAGAGAAATTAACTTACGCAGGTTTAACTAAAAGGCACTTCATCGGTTGCCCATCAAGCTGTCTGTTGTGATATGTATCAACAGCTGCAACAGCATCTTTGAAGTCTCGGTAAACCACCTCAGCAGTTCCTGGCCTCACTACCCGAGACCCAATGAGAGGGCCTATGTCCTCAAACAATTCCTATAACATATTGTTACCCTTAGAGCAAATGAATCTGTTCACTTAATGTCTACAAAATACAGTGTGTGTGTGTGTATTTATGTAGTACGTGTGTGTATATGTGGTGGATATATTAAATACAAGATGTGGCTATTAAATAATGAGACAATAGTTGCTGTAAAATATTGTATTTTAAATTTATATATAAATAGTTTTTATCACCTTCAATATACACCCCTCATCTAATCTTACAGCAACTCCATGCTAATTTTCCATTGTTAGAAACAGAAAACAGCTTGAAAGCATGTTCTGTGAGCTCCTACGTGATACATGCTGCTTTTTCTTTCACAGATTCAATGGACTGAAATCTTGTTCCTTCTAATGCAGATTTGACCTTGGGAATAGATAAAAGTCACAAGGTGCCAGGTCAGGCGATTAAGGCATATGGTCTAAGAGTGGGATGTTGTACTTGGCTAGAAACATCTTGAGAGACAATGTATTGTGAGCCTGCGTGTTGTCTTCATGGAGAACCCATGACTTGTTATTTCACAATTCGGGTTGTTTCTATAGGATCCCAGTGAAAGTACACAATCCCATGAACAACAATAAAAATGATCATCAATCACAAGGTTGGACCCTTCCAATGCATGGATTGACGTTTTGTTTTGGGATAGTAAGTGAAAAATCAAGATTCACCACATGTTATGACTCTTTCCAAGAAGTTTGGGAACCATGATCGTGGGCCTGCCAACTCAATGACAAATTGGGGGAATGGGGGGTGAATTTTCAGTTCTATATAATTATTTTAGTTAGTTCAATAGCCAATATTAGCTATCAGTCTATGTTTATGACAAATGATATTTCGAGTATATGATAACTTCTAAACTTTTTCTTTTTCTTTGTCAGTAGATGCTATCTTAATATTCTGGTTCAGTCAAATATTATGTGATGTGAGAAGTGTTACTTAAGAAGTTTCAAAGGGAAAGTTGTTGATAGTGGAGAATACAATTGAAGAGGTATTTTGGATTAAATAAAAATATTGATTTTAAAAAAAAAAAAAAAAAAAAAAAAAAAAAAAAAAAAAAAAAAAAAAA
>KZ807419.1:156738-193273 GCA_000696205.2 Oncopeltus fasciatus
AAAAAAAAAAAAAAAAAAAAAAAAAAAAAAAAAAAAAAAAAAAAAAAAAAAAAAAATACATTGGTACATTGGTTGTGAAGGAAGTGGACCTTTTGAAGGAAACTCATAGCAACTTTTGATAGGTAGTTTTTTTTTAAATACAGTATTTTCAGATATATAAAAATATTTTATTTATACAAAATATACAGTAATTAGTACTGTGGGACAGAAAGTAAAATAACTCATTCATTATGCCTTAAGCAAAATTGCTACTTCTTAAGTTCTTGGAAGCTAAGAGACTTAGCAAAAGCTCACCTTCATTTAAAGGCATGGTTTTTTTGTGAACAACTGTTAAATTTATGCTGATTTATACTTTGGCAACTATTTAGTTCTTATGACTAAAATAAATTCTGAATTTAAAAATAAAACAAACAATAAAAATTAAAAAAAAAAATTAAAATAATTTAAACCCACTCTAAGTTATTAAAAATGCTATTAATAAATTTAATTTAAAAGTTCATATATAATACAGAATAAAATAATGGCAAAACATTAGTGAAAAAGTTAACAAAAGGTAAATTATGCTGTCTGTAAATTTAGTGCATGCATAAATAAATTAAAGAAAATAGATTTTAATTTCTATAAGGTAGGAAGCTTTAAATTTAAAGAAAAAATGAAAATGCATGGACTTAAAATTAACAAAATATACCATAAATTTAAAAAAATTACTCACTTTGATGTCTTCATGTGTAACAGTTGGTTGCAAATTAGATACAACAATTCTGTAGCCCTCTTCCTGCCTGATTGGTTCCAAACGAGATTTGATACCATCATCCCTTCTAAAAAAAAAGTCAATGATAGGCTTTATAAGGGAGGTAATTTCTATATCTCCAAAACTGGAGTAGAACATCCAACTTATGAGCTAACTATAATGACAAGGTGTAAGTAGATAAATTTATGTAAGGTTTTGTATACAGTGTGAAAAGTATGGATAGTCTATTCTGCATGATTATAGTATAATTAACTCGATTTTTATACAAAAAGTAGCTACTAGAAACAACAAAAAATTTGTAGCATTGAATGATGCAGCTGAGAGAGATAATTTTGGTAATTAGTTTCTTTGCAACTATCAATAATTTTTGACTTTATTATGTAGGGGGGGGGGGGGGGGTCCTGTGGTTAAGACACTGGAATCCAGTTCAGATCTGAGCCAGCAGAACTGGCAGGTAACAGTTAATCTTTTCTTCCTATGCTTCTGTTTCTCATGACCTTAGAGGAATCCTAGTGTGCATTTGGGAGCATCTAGCCCAAATTGGGTACCATTAATCATAAATAAAAATCGGACATGCAAAATGGTGGCTGAACATACACCTCTACAGTTTTATGGTTCAGATACAAAAACTACCAACTATTCAACTAATTCATATTCAACTAATATGAGAATATAACTTTAACTTTATTAATAAATTAATTTGATTATTTCGCTGACAGAAAGCTATTTCAGAGATAG
Organism: Oncopeltus fasciatus; assembly: GCA_000696205.2. Taxonomy (NCBI): domain Eukaryota; kingdom Metazoa; phylum Arthropoda; class Insecta; order Hemiptera; family Lygaeidae; genus Oncopeltus; species Oncopeltus fasciatus. The sequence goes on from KZ807419.1 coordinate 158,228, forward strand.
GTTAGAGTTAAGAAAGAATGTTAAAAAATACTGGAGATGGATGATAGGCACTAATTTTACATGATGGGTAATGAAATAGTTACTTTTCAATTGGGATATAACTTTTTTTTAGGGGGAGGAGGGATAGGTGATAAGTTTAACATGTTCTGTGCTGATGTTGTCATATAATTAACACTGGACCAAATAGCTCTCCTGTACAGGTGCCATTTCCTGATGATTCAACTCCTCTTACTTTTCACATGGGACTTCCGCCCTAGGTTGACTATGGAGGTCCCCTCTCCCTATTCAAACCCTTGAGAAATGATTTTTGAGGAGTGAATACCATTAACTATTAGTTACACTCTAGAATTTTTAAGCCAATTTTTTCTAAAGTAATACTTCGTTCATTTGAGTAGTGAGAAAATATCCAAAAAGCTCTCAGGATGGTTTCTTGTATCATTTCCATTTCTTTTTTTATTCAACTATATTATTGGATTTAATAAATTTAATATTAAAAGATGTATTTGTTTCATAAAGACTCAGAGTATGGAAACAATAAACATAAAATTTCAACATCTTTCAACTGAAACTAAATTTTAAATAAACTTTTCTTAAAAGTAGTTCATTAAAAATCATATTTTACATCAAATTCAATATACACATAACAAAAGTTAAATTAGCATAGAAAAAAAAATTGTAATGCAAATTACATTAAATTAATAGAGGTACGAACCTGAGAACAGATGGTTTGAGCCAGCCATCTTCTCTCCTTAATTCTCGCTGAAACATACCCTGAGACAATTAAAAATTTACTGTGAGTTAAGCAATAGTGATATGTGGATTATTTATTATCTTATTAATAAATCAACCCGAGTTATCATCCTAAGTATAAATACATAAATACCTCTAAGTTGGCTTTATTAAAATGATTTAAATATTCAGACTTTTAATGGTAAGAAGTAAAATTAAAGAAAAAAAAAGTTATTTTTCCATGTTTCTATGGACTAGCTAAGATTACAATTAATATATACATATATTACACACACACGCATGCACCAACACACACCAGCCAGGATTTTAATAGGTTATCTAGCTCATCCCTGTGGTGCAAGTGGTAGCATACTGGCCTAGAAAGCAGGAGATCCAGGTTCGCGTCCTAGATGAGACAGATAGATTTTTCATTCTATTCACACTTAATTGTTTAAAATTTACGTGGGATAATAAACCACAACTAAATTAATATTTATAAATGAAAATAAAAAGTAAATAACGAGAGTCAATAAATAGCGAGACAATGTCAGCTCCTTCGAGCATTAGACAATGTATTCGTCTTTCTTGTAGGCTAGGCTCTCGCTAGTGTGTTGGGAATTTAATAGGTTATCTAGCTCGTCCTTGTGGTGCAAGTGATAGCATACTGGCCCAGAAAGCAAGAAATCCAGGTTCGAGTCATGGCTGGGACAGATAGATTTTTAAATCTATTCCCTCGCATTAATTGTTTAAAATTTATGTGGGATAATACACCACACATAAATTCATATTTATAAATAAAAAGTAAATAACGAGAGTTGATAAATAGCTAGACAATGTCAGGTCCTTCGAGCATAAGACGATGCATTCGTCTTTCTCGTAGGTTAGGCTCTAGCTAGTGTATTGGAAATTTAATAGGTTATCTAGCCCGTCCCTATGGTGCAAGTGGTAGCATACTGGCCCGGAAAGCAGGAGATCCAAGTCCTGGCTAGGACAGATAGATTTTTTATTCTATTCCCTCGCATTAATTGTTTAAACATAAATTTTGCTTGAAATTTGTATGGATTATCAACCATTCCAATGTTCATGGAGAGACTTATTCATACACAAATCCAAAGTATGTTTTTTTATCATCATATAAATGTCACAGTCTGGAGAAAGCAAGGTGAGAAGTATAGTCCACTCAAGTTACGGAAGAGTACAATTTTTGGGATGACTCAATTAAGGGGCCACTATTTCTCTATGAAAATATAAGCTTTTTGCCTTAGAGTGACACTGACTTCCAATTCTTACATAACAGATATATTCCAGTACTTAAGAATAATTGCACTTGCACCTTTTATTGGGGATAATTTCATTTTGGTGTCCAATAATACAAGATCTTACATGTTTATTTATTCAAGACCCCATACAAATAGCTGTATTGGGGAATACTTGAAGGATTTGCTTTTCTTAGACAGAAGAATTTTTGCAATTTAATACTAGAAAATGAATTGACTAGAAAGCATTAACTTGATGCATTACACTATTAGCAAGATCTTACAAAGAAGACTGAAACTAATTTATATCTCTACATCTATGCATTAAGATGTAAATTAATATTACATCCTATTATATGAAAATTAATATTATATATCTCTATCCATCCCTCTTCGACACTAAGCATGTCAATAAGTATAATAATAAAAATCAGTGCTAAAGCATTAACAATCATAGGATTCATTTATGACTAGTAATCAATAAACAATTAATGACAACTAAATTAAATTATAAGATGCTATAAGTTTTAATATTAAATTGCCACAAACTACTTTTAAAAGGAAAAATGTTTAAAAAATCTTAAATCTATATATTAAATGAATTGATGAATCAAGTAGCCCCAAATATTTGAATTATTGCTGATAGATAGAATTTCTGCAAGTACAAACATCAGGTGGGCTAGTCTCACTGGATTAATTGGAAAATCAAATGCTTGTCCATTTTTAAGTTTAGTGCTTTTTAGATCAGAGACTTTCAGGAACTCTTACTTGTTGACAAAATGAGAATAAGATACTCCAATTTATGAGCGAGGAGGAGAAGTTAACCTTTGAAGTAGTACATAATTTATCAGAAAAAAAGAAAAATTATAATAAAAAAAAATCATCAATCATATTCCCCCATCCCAGTATCTAATCAGGCTTGTTCAAGCTTGCCTTTCATAATAATTTTATACTTATGCATTTAACTCAGTTAAGTCGTAACACGAATTACTCCATACCAAGAATTTGGACCCTGAATAGCGAAAAGTTTTCAAGGACCTTAAAAAGCTCTTGACTGAAAAAAACATTAATAATTCTTAGTACCAGTCAAATATACAATAATTGCTCTTTACTCTGAAGGAGAACAGAGGTGGCTGAACTCTGTCTTGTCATAAATGGGTCCAAATACACTATTACTTTCGTAAGTAGTTAACTGTAATATCAACTGAACAGGGAGGTTCCTTTTGGGTAAAAAGTGCCAGGGTTTTGGTATAAAAAAAGTTTTAAATAACGATATAGCCATAGATTTAATTATTAAATTAAGTATTTTATCATAAAAATTTAAACCCCTTCACATAGATTTGTAAGGAAATTAAAATATGTTACTAGTTTACATACCTTTTTGGAATTCTAGTTATTCTAGGACTATTTTTTCAAAGGTTGCTTAACAAACTTTAAAAGACAGTTAATTGGTGATTATTCTCTGAATGATTAATTCCTCCTTCATTAAAGCAAGTGAATAAAACAAAAATTATATTTACCTGATTTAATTAAAGGCACAGTAAACCAAGTAAGGACAAAAATTGTTTTATACCATCCTTCACCATCTGCCTGAAAATGGAAACTCTTATTTTGGAAAGAGTAGCTATCCTATCTCCTTATGCCAAGAAGTAAAGTCGTAAAAAGTTAATCATATAGGTATGATCAACGCAAAACGATAAATTTAATCACAGGGTACACGGTCTAAGGCCTAGAGAATAATTCTTTATCATCTTCTTAAACTTAGAAGTAATAATTACCTTATTCTAAGTGATTTTTTTAAAGTGGGATAATGTATCCAACCTCAAGTCAACCTTAAATTTCAAAATTAGGTAACATTTTTATGTTGTTTTTTTTTTTTTGCTTATCCTCAAACAATGAATAATTTAAGCCACAATAAAAAAATTAAAAAAAAACATTTTCTAAATAAATATTTTCTTTAGTCCAAGATACTATAAATATGATTATGANAAAAAAAAAAAAAAAAAAAAAAAAAAAAAAAAAAAATAGCTTAGATATGTAATAATTTAAACAAGTAATTTTTTTGTTCAAATAAAAAATTGTATAACTTACAAAAATTTAGTAGACTTACTTTCTGGACATCCCTCATAGTTATATATTATTGACTCTATAGTCAAGAAGAAAAAAATTTTGCCTGGAAGATTACAGCTCAAATAACAAGGCTGATATGTTTGTGCAATCTTCAGGAAGGTAGAAAGAATTATGGTGTCTTCAAAAGTGAATGAGAAAATTGTAATAAAAAGCAATAAATTGGGGTTTGAATAAAAAAATTAGGACACCCTTTGTTGAAACAATTTGCCAGAAGCTAGAGGCCATTGGTGCAAAGATATAGTTTTCGTGGGTTTAACTATACATCATATAATTGTACAAAAGTGAAATAATTAGCTGATTTACTCGGAAAAAAAAATAACTAATAAGAAAATAATAGCACTGGTAGAAACAGATTGACTTGTCTCCCCACTAAGGAACTTATAAAAAGGATTTAACTAAGCTAATCTGGGATCATCTGATCTTCACTGCAGCAGAGAGGTTATGATGAGATTGGAACTCATAGGGATAATTGTAACAATAGGATAGGGATGGCAACCATTGAAGCAAAAAGCCACCTAAAGTAATAACTATATAAATATAAACAAATATGTTTGGTTTAGAAAGAAATTTAATTAAGTGATTACTAGTTTCTCTATTTATATACTGATTATGAATATTATAACTACATGAGAGTCTTTATAGATGAAGGACATGGTATGTCTGAAGAACTAACTTCTTATGTTCGAACTGTAATATTAATTTCAAAATTATTTTAGAAATTAAATTTTTATAAATCAAGTTTTAACTTTAGACAATTCCTATTCTTAACATTGGATTTCATCTGATTAATTATGGTCATTAAATGTTTCTTTTAAGCATGCATATACATCAAGTTCATATAATAATTGTACTTCAAAACCATATATCATATTGTTCATATTCAGACAAACAAACATGCATATAAATAGATTTTAATGACTTTTTTTTTTTTTTAAGGAATTAGATCAAAGCCAATAAAAAAAAATATATCAAATAATCTAACATGAGATGTCTCATGCAAAGAGTTCTACTATGATAATGAGTGACCTCATCTGCAATTAAAAAAAACCTTTCTTTCAAGTAATAATTACCTGTCTCGAGAAAGGAAGTGGACCACCAGGCCGAGTCAGAGTGACCTCTAACTGAGGGAGAGTGGCTGGGTCCCAGTTAGTTGGCTCTATTTCCATTGGTTCCAAGTCATTATCGACAGTTCGATATAGTCTGTCTCCCCTCCTTCCCGCACCACGTTCATCTGAAATCACTCCAGAGTTTTGCAGAACTCAAAATATAAAATAAATTACTACCAATGTACTAAGAAGCAAAGAGGAGAGAGTAATTAATACCAAACTGTACCGGAGAAATTGCTAATGATGTGATACTTTATTAGACTTGTCAAGTTAAAAAAAAAATTCCATCATTAAAATAATATGAATTGAGGTAGTGTCAGTTAAAATAACACTGAACAACAAAGTTTTTGTTTCGGGGTTGAAATTAGCTGATTTTAATGTATTTCCATGTGTTAAAACCGAAAATGACCATAAAAATTATATATTAGCTCTTGTTTTCAAGATATAGTATCATTCTATTATATATATATTGAGTTTTCAACAAATGAAATATTTCATCACCAACAGTTGGTACACATGTTTGTTTACATAACACCCCTCTCATCAGCTGTTCATAAGTAGTAAACATAACCTTTGCGAGTTTGTCAATTGTACGCACGTGGTTGCTATTGAAATTATCACGTGGTTGCTATTGAAATTATCGTGTGAAGTTGATTTTTAAATTAATTTAAGTGCTGCTCTTAAATGCCTCGAAAGTGTGTGAATTCTGTCGATAGCTTTTGCTATATATGTGGTGAAATAACATTTAAGGCTCAGAAACATAAAATGTCACCTATCATTAAGACTGCCTATGAACATTATTTTGGTGTAAAAGTTGGGGACCAAGATAAATCATGGGCTCCTCATATATGTTGTAATTCTTGTTCCGTCATATTGCGAGAGTGGCTGAAAAATAACAAGCGGGCAATGGCTTTTGTTTTCCCACAATTTGGCTGCACTGCAGCATAGAATGATTTCTTCCCTCCACAACAAGATCGCTTCGAGGTCAGTACATTTAGAACTGTAGACCTTTATCTACATAGTAACACGTTTAGTGAGAATTGTCAAACCAATCTCCCGCCAAATGTGAAATATTGTCCGTTATCTCATTTGGAAGGGATTAACTCCGGTTGAGGTTTGTAATGAGGTACAAAATGCATATGGTGATAAAGCTATGAACCGTACAAGTATTTTCAAGTAGTATCACTGGTTTAAAAACGGTCATATATCTGTGCTTGATGATCAGAGGAGCAGAATACCTTCAATTGTGACTGACAAAATTTTGGGAAATATCGAAAATGCGATTCGTAAAAATCGCAGATTGACCGTGGAAGAACTTTTTGCAATGTTTCCACAAATCTCCCGACCTCTGGTACACACAATTGGCACAAAACTACTTCGAGGGCATCAAAAAATTGATTCCTCAAAACACCACCTACATTGAGAGGAATGGTGACTAGATAAAAAAAAAAAAAAAAAAAAAAAAAAAATAGCTTAGATATGTAATAATTTAAACAAGTAATTTTTTTGTTCAAATAAAAAATTGTATAACTTACAAAAATTTAGTAGACTTACTTTCTGGACATCCCTCATAGTTATATATTATTGACTCTATAGTCAAGAAGAAAAAAATTTTGCCTGGAAGATTACAGCTCAAATAACAAGGCTGATATGTTTGTGCAATCTTCAGGAAGGTAGAAAGAATTATGGTGTCTTCAAAAGTGAATGAGAAAATTGTAATAAAAAGCAATAAATTGGGGTTTGAATAAAAAAATTAGGACACCCTTTGTTGAAACAATTTGCCAGAAGCTAGAGGCCATTGGTGCAAAGATATAGTTTTCGTGGGTTTAACTATACATCATATAATTGTACAAAAGTGAAATAATTAGCTGATTTACTCGGAAAAAAAAATAACTAATAAGAAAATAATAGCACTGGTAGAAACAGATTGACTTGTCTCCCCACTAAGGAACTTATAAAAAGGATTTAACTAAGCTAATCTGGGATCATCTGATCTTCACTGCAGCAGAGAGGTTATGATGAGATTGGAACTCATAGGGATAATTGTAACAATAGGATAGGGATGGCAACCATTGAAGCAAAAAGCCACCTAAAGTAATAACTATATAAATATAAACAAATATGTTTGGTTTAGAAAGAAATTTAATTAAGTGATTACTAGTTTCTCTATTTATATACTGATTATGAATATTATAACTACATGAGAGTCTTTATAGATGAAGGACATGGTATGTCTGAAGAACTAACTTCTTATGTTCGAACTGTAATATTAATTTCAAAATTATTGTGAAGAAATAAGTATAAATATAAATTAAAATATAAACATAAAAAAAAGCAGGTTTTCTNAAAAAAAAAAAAAAATTAAAAAAAAAAAAAAAAAAAAAATCGACCCAAACCCAAAATCGACTCGCAGTTGTGGTCTTAAATGAGAGTTATCGTACGCAAAAAGAGACAAGACAACATTTTGAAAAATGGTTACCCTGAAAAAACTCATAGTAAGAAGAATGAAAGCTTGGTTAATATAATGAATGGGGCTACTTTGTCATAACCAGTGGAAGCATTTATTTATGATTAACATAACAGTGGAAGCCTTCAAAAACATGTTCAGTGATGGGTGGATTTCATTTAGACCTAAGGACAAATCATTTATAACGAATTCATAATGTTGACTATATACAGCTTATATAGTTGAGCAAAAAAATCTTAAATTGAGCATTATAAACGGATAATATTTCGCCTTCTACTAACTGCTGATATTTATTTCATTAAAATTACACCATCAGATTAATTCCTCATCCAATGAGTCTAATATTCTTCGAAATTTATTAAAACCAACAAAAATTGTAATTAAATTATACTGAATTTATTTAGGATACATAATATAGAAGACTAGTAGAGTTGTTGTTTTTTTTATTTGTTTTCTTTTTTCAAATTAAATAGGATAGGATGAAAACTACGAGAATTCAAGTTGCTTAACACAGTTTAATAGTTTGTAGATGCAGCCTTTGAGCTAATAAAGCCGTTTTAAGTAATTAACTCATAATTTGATTTAATTACGAGTTAATTATTTAGAGATTTCTCTAAAGTTTTTAGTACATGTTCATATAAAATCAATCATATTTTAGCTTCTAGGTAAAACTTGAAAACAAGCTATTATCAAAATATAGTTCCAACCATTATTGAAAAAACTAAATACAGCAAGCAGACTAATTCTTATTCCACATGAACTGAATTGTAGAGATCTAATTTCTAATTTGGTTAAACCAAATGTTTTTTAATGAATCTTATACATCTAAATTAAGAGAGAAAATTTTTAAGAAAGGTTAAAAAAAAAAAAAAAAAAAAAAAAAAAAATTGGGCGAGCTCACAAAAATATAACAATTAGTGTACAAATGCTGTATTGTTGAGAATAGGATTCCCTTCCTTGAAGGAAGACACAGCTTATTCAAGTACAAGAGAGTTGAACATACATATATCCAGGAGCAGGATATGCCCCAGCTTTTCCCTTTTCATCGTGTAGTTAGTAATTTTATTACACTGAGTATTTAGGCACATAGTAATGATTCAATTGATAAATGATGAAGACATATTTTGCTCCCTCCCCCTCCTTTCTTTTTTTCTTTTCTTTAATAGCTTCAAAATTACTCACACATTTTTAAGGACCAGTGAACATAAGCTGACAAGTGACTGGGCCAAAAATATAGTTTTAAATCTGATATGCAGGAATGTATGGAAAGTAATGGAGGAATGCAAAAGGGACACTTCGAAAAGGCTCGACATCTAGATAGATATTAGAGCTGCACCTTGTTTCTCCTCTTATCTCCAATATTTCATTAGTACTCAGTTTGAAATACAATTTTGCACATGTGATCAGCGTCTGTTCTATTCTTCTTTTAGTCAGTATAGCTTTGAGCAATGTATTATTAATATAATACTTAATTATTTACATGACTTTAATCTCTTTTGGATAACCAATAAATATTAATCTTTGAAATAATATTAAATAGAAAAAAATAGTTAATTTTTAATCACTACCATGCTAATTAGAATGAGGTATTAATTACACTAATTATTTGGTACTATCTTTCGAGTATTAATTAATTAGATTGTTAATTTGAGACATTAATTTTAGTTATTAAATCAATCCAAGTAATGGAGAAGATTATTTATAAATCGATAATGAACTTTTGATTGGGAAGATTAAACATCACTCAGTATGGGATTTTCCAAGAGATTAATATAAGGGCAGGGGAAAAAACAGATTGCATGGGAGTATGTTCGTTTTATTAAATGTTGTTTTTAAATACTTCTCTTTAGTTACTCTTTTTGTTCTCACTCTTTTTTTTAGTTATTTTTAAAAGAAGGAAGACTTCCTCACAGCCTGTATTTAACAATATACTTACATTCCACTGATAACATAGGCAAATACAATGGCAGCAGGAGTAGAGGAACAAGTGAAGTTGTTCACATACAAACACAGACTTCTTTCATGGTAAATTCCCTCCTTACTGCCATAATAAGTGAACTGACGCCACATAAGAGATAAATCAAGAAAATTTCATAACCAAGCTAGAGATAGTTATTAAAAATCTTTCTATAAACAAATAGTCAAAAAACTAATTAGTTATACTATACTAGAGTGAAAAGTAAGAAATATACCCCATTATTTATGGTAAAATAACATATTTTTTTCATAAAATAGATGCGTTTTAACTAATTAAAAGTAAATAAGGCAGAAAAAAAATTAATGTCAACTCATTTTGCTATTTTTCACTAATGTAGTCATTCAAATAAATTCGATATCATTTTAAGTACATAAGGATTAAAAATTATGGATAATGACAACTTTAATCATGTTCAAACTCTGATATTGCAATTATAAACTTTAGCTAAATGCTAGTTTCTTTCTAATTATAAGAGGTAAGGCAGAATTAAAATCTCCAAAAATAAAACTTTCTTTCAAATAACTTCCCTTACCTGCTAAAGTGAATGATAAAAAGAACTTCTCTCCTCACGGGTCCTACATTATTTTAATGGCACAAAAATATATTCCAAATCATACTTCCAGATTTTTCACTTCAAACTCTATCCTTAAAAAAACCCAAAATTCCATAAGAAAAAAATATTCTGCCAGTGAGCTACGATGGATGGATGATTTCTTGAGAAGAGAGATCTACTGCAGTCATATATAATGGAAATGGGAAAAATGTCACCTTTCACTTCTTCAAATTGATCATACATTAAAGAAATATTAATTATACTGTTTGGTTTCAAATGAACAGGTCAGGTTGCTTAATCATGATGTATATTTTTAATTGAAAATGTAGCACACACCATAAATAGGTCCCCTTCAGTTCTGATTCTCAGGAAGACTGATCTTGGGAAACAAGTTTCTTCTGTACACAAGAAGTTATTAACAATCCTGAACAAGGTTATAATCATAAACAAATATTGTTATGTTTAATAAATCATTTCTTCTATAGACTTTTAAAGACCCTTGAATATACATATATATATATATATATATATATATAAATAGCNGATAATTTTCAAATATTTTTTTTTAATACTTCTCTGCTTATCTCATTTTATAAAGCTGGTTATATAACACCTTTGAAAACTCTGCAAAACAGCATATTTATGCTTAAAATCACAAGAAGGTAGAGTTTATACACTTTATATTATTTTTTTTAGAGGGAAATAATGCACTTAGGGAGTATATTTATTTCCAACTTCTCATAACCTTGGCTAGAATTCATAACTTTATTCATGAATTCATTTACTGATATTTTGAAAGCAGAATTAATATGCTTTAGACATACAAATTAAAAACTTCACTGTTGTAGACGAAGATATTGGAAACATATTGTACCATAATGCAAAACTAGTAAAATAAAAAAATTACAGAAGACTGCCCCTCGAGTACATCCCTAATCGATGAAATAAAAAGCACACAGCTCAGCTCCATTAATTTTATTGATAAGTATGAACTCATCTCCAGTCTGTTCATTTTTAAAATAGTATAACTTATTTTTCTCAAAGAAAAACCTTTCCAAGTAGTTGTTAATAATTTGATGTCTTCTTTTTTAAGCAATAAAATTTTTTCAAGTGATAATATTTGTACCTTTAATAGAAATTTTGTTTCCAATCATTAATTTTATTCAGCAATTTTGTCTGTAAACTGATGAATATGCTGTGACTTAAGAATTATTAAATAGTTGAGCAGCCATACTATTCTACAAGTAAAGTGTTTGATCTCCCTCTTGGTTCATTTAAAGGTATTTATTCTCATAAAGCTTGATAAAAAACTTAATAAATATGCATATTAAAATGAAGGACTTAATACTTTTCCATGGAGCAAAAAGACTTCTTCTGACAGAATTATTTTAATAATAGATTCTTTAAAAAATCTTGATTCCAATTCAAAATATTGGATTTCATCCTGCTCATTTCCATATCTTGTGACAAAGAGCATTAATTAATCATGCTCTTTAAAATATTTAAAACATAACCCACAAGTTTAATTTTATTTTACTGAAGTAGATCAATGAACCATTGTTTTCTAAATTATTGAAGATAATTAACCAATAAAAAAAAATAAAAATCAATAGTTCAAATATGTAATGAGTCTTACAGATTATTGGAGAAAGTTTAGTATGACAACATGTCTAATAAACATATGGAATTAAAATGATGTTTTAGAAAAGCCATTAATTATTTTATTAAATGGTTAATAGTAGGTCAAAGTCGTAATGTTTCTCCTTTATTCTTTATAGTGCTCAAAATTAGTTTTTATTTTATAGTCATACTTCATTATGCTCTACCACATCACAACCTGACTGTATTAAATGTGCAAATGCCCCAGCATGTAAAGATAAATAAATTATACGAAACTTAAAAAGGTGACAACTTTCTTACTAATATTTGTCAGCTGATATAAAAAAAATGTGATTTTCTTCCACTAAACTGTAGTCACACGTAGGTCAAAATAATTACTGTAGACAGAAACCAAGAGGTGAAAGGTCGATTGTCATCGATGAATTTTCTGAATTCAGGAACTTCAGGTGTCTGGAGAATCACTTTCAGATTCCTCTTTGGTGAAGAAATCTTAACACCTAATTTTCTGCAAGTGGTGAAAACATTTTGATGAGCTGTTAACTTTCCACAAATATTTTTTGATTTCATATTTTAATTTTCATTTATTTATTTTTCCAAAAGCCTATTTTTTTTTGTTTTTAATTAAGTGCTGATTTGTAAAATAAATAACTGATAATAAACAACTCTTAAAGTGATCCATGGAGCAAAAGAAGGAAAAAACACTAATGAAAAAAAAAAAAGAAAAAAAAAAAAAAAAAAAGGAAATTGCACGAAACTTGCAATCTCTTAAATTATTTGAAGCTAACTTATGAACTATTTTTCTGATCCTGACAGGTTTTTAAAATTATTTACTTTGAAAAAGAAAATCAGAAAGTATTTTTAAATACATATTTTTTGCAGACTAAGTTAAATGGGTTGTTAATATTATATCTCACTGTGATAAGTACAGATGACACACCACTGGCAAATAACTAATTAATAAATAGCATTTAGGCCCACCAAGCAAATTTTCGGCATGCTTCTGTACTTCTGTTATCATCAAACAGCATAAATACACTTTCAAAGAAGACAAACTTCTCACTTCAGTATAATGCAGCAATTTTTCCCAGGTAATTAGTCAACAAGTGGATCCTTGAGAAATTTCGTGAATGAAGTGTTGATGGAAGAGTAGCAATGAAGAGTCTACTTACAGGCATATGTATCCATAGCAGGCCTAGGTTGCCTGGCCAAATTGTTAATTGTACGTCTAGGCACCATATTTCTGGTACTAGGGAGAGCAGTACCAAGTCTTGATCCTAAACTCTGGCCTCCAGAGCTTAGCTTTATTCTAGCATCCTGCTGTCTGCGAAGAGAGTTAAGCTTTTCTCGGGCATCTCTGAGGGTACTTCTCTGACGTGCGATAATTTTTGCTCTAGCATCAATTATAGGTGTTGCTCTTTTAATTCCAGCACCAGTAGAAAAATTGCTGCCACTTTTCTTTCCCTGCCTCCTTGGCAGATTACGTGTGCTACTGTAATAGGAACAAAAACATATGCGTAAATAATGGGCACAACTATCAGGGGAAAATGAGCAAGAGGGAGCTGAAATGCTAATAAAAGCCAGCATTAAAAGAGCAATAATATATAAAAATGAGCAAGGAGAAATGTAAATACAGGTATAGATAGAAGGATTTAAATGTTGTTAATGGGATAAAAGATAAGGTTTAGGTCCCTGAGTTCTGGTAAGGGATTCATAGTGAACAATGATAATTTTCAAAAAGAGTTTTTGACCATATAGATTATTAGTAGATGTATTTTGTTGAGATTCGGTGAAGATTGATACAAAAAAATACAATTTAAAGAATGTTCGCGTAGGCTTCGACGGTCGTCAGATGTATTTACCGTTTCTTCTTCCAGGTTGGAATGTGTCAAATTGTTGTTATTTGCCGAGCTTTCGCACATCATGTGATGGCTTCTTCAGGGCTGAAAAGAGAATGAGCTGTAAAATTTTTTTACAACTCTTATTCTCTTTTCAGCCCTGAAGAAGCCATCACATGATGTGCGAAAGCTCGGCAAATAACAACAATTTGACACGAACCAACCCAGAAGAAGAAACGGTAAATTTAAAGAATGTGTATTTTTTATTATTTGTTAACATTTCGGCTTACATTGTAAGCCATCTTCAGAGATATCATAAAGGCAAGACAGGACGAGGTGCTACCTAGATAAAATGTTCACGACTAATAGTTTTTGCATCCCTTCTCATATTCTTGATAGCCCTGGCGATGTCTTAAAATACAAGTCGAAACATCGACAGATAATAAAAATTAACACATTTTTTAAATTGTATTTGGTGGTTCAACCTTGACCGAACCTCAACAAAAAACATCTACTAATGATAATAATGATTTTAAAAGTTCATGCAGTACATACTTTGTCTTTAATGAAAGCAGATTTGGGTAATTTTTTTTATTATTATTTTTTTTATTTTTTTAAAGAAGAGGAAGCAATCTTTTATTTTGATTTTCTGGGTCACTTGACATGGGCATAATCTAATCTATTATAAAATGAACATTTTTCTTTAATATCTTAAATAAGACTATNCTATAATATATTTATTAAAGTAATACAAATATTAGGTCATTCAAAAAGTACTGTCATTTTTATTTGGAAAGTTTAAAATAAACAAATATTTACTAATAAATACATTTATACATTAATTTTTTTTTTTTTTTCAAATCATAACTTTCTCTAATGTAAAGGTAAATCCCTAATTATTTCTTCAGAAACAGCTGATTTTTACTGACAAAAACTTGTTCAATGTTGATAGTAGTCTCTATTAGGCTGTCTGTCAGTAGACTGTTAAAACATTTCTGTCGGATATGGTTTTCTAGACCTATGAACAGGTGGCAATCAGTAGATGAAAGTTCAGGGGAATAGAGTGGATGCAGTGAAACTTCCCAATCAATTTTGTTCAATTTGACAGAGTGTGTCTGGGCATTGTCCTGGAGAAGTAAAGGCCCTTTTCTAATAATTAAGCCGGGATGAAAAAGCTTTAGCTTCTAATGGCAATGGTCCAACATGTGGAGTATATTCCAAGACCGACGAATATATCGTCTTATGATCGGAAGAGCTGACATTGTCAAGCTGTTTAAATGACACTCGTTATTTACTTTTATATTTTTAATTTTATAAATATTATTTATTTTGTGGTCTTTAATCCCACGTAAATTTAGATAATTTTTAGTGCAAGGGAACAGAATAAAAAATCTAACTGTCCCAGCCAGGACTCGAACCTGGATCCCCTGCTATCCGGGCCGGTNGGGGATCCAGGTTCGAGTCCTGGCTGGGACAGTTAGATTTTTTATTCTGTTCCCTTGCACTAAAAATTGTTAAAATTTACGTGGGATTATATACCACAAAAAAATATTTATACCCATTCCTATTAATTCAATATCATTGAAAAATTAATCAAATATGTCTTTAGACAAGAAAAAAACCAATGTTGAGTTTTATTATTCAAAATATTATGACCACTGATTGAAAAAAAAAAAAAAATTGTTTTATATAATAATATATAATGTATTACAATAACATAATATATTTTGACATCTTAGGTAATCCTTGCCTCTATTATTTTGATATTGCTCTGTAAATTGCTAAGTCTCTCAATTTACATTTAAAACTAGTTAGCTAATTCTATTTAATAAAAAAAAAATACACCTTCTCGACCCAAAAATTGAAGATTTTTAGTACACATAAAACCCCACACCAATTTGTTCAATGTTGCTCTTTGACTCCTAAAATAAGTCTTTTAACCATAAATAAACCCGTAATGAGTTTCAATACTCTAAACTAAATATTACCCCCACTACAGAAGGTTTTTACTTTCCCTTGAGAATCCCCAGTTCTATTGATCTAATTTTTATAAATAATCAACTTAGCCTATTCTTTTGTATTTTACAGCTAATTGCCAAACTTCATTAAGAACAAAAAGTATACATACATAAATTTATATAGGATGAATTTTGTTCTTAATGAAGTTTGACAATTAGCTGTTAAATGAAAAATTAAGTCTAATAAAAAAACAAACTTGTGGTGCCTTGTATACTTTTATACTAACTATTACACCTGCAGCATCAAAAATAATTTTGTATTCAGACCTGGTATTTCATGTAATCCCCAGTAACAGGTAAAAGCAGCTTGACAAAATATATCATTAAGCTGCTGTAAATTAACACATTTGTCTATAACAAATAAATTAGAATTAGAAATAATTTGATAATATAGACAAATCCATGAACATTTTCTAATTTTAAAAATCATCATAAGAAACAACTTCTAGAATAAATCTTAATGAATAAAATTTTATTCATTGAATGGTTTCCACTGAAAATAATTGACTTGTTGCAAAAACCTCGCTTTCTATTTCATACTATTCAATAGTATGAAACTATACTTAATCGACTTTAAAACCAATATGAACTATTATAAAAAGTACAATTAAAATCAAGAATAAAACCTTAGAACTACTTTGAATTTAAAAAGAAAAAGGGAAAAAACTTACTTTCTACTTTGTTTTCCCTGAATTCCTCTCTTCCATTTCTTCTTGATAATTTCGTCAAGTCCAACATCCATTTTTATATTAAGTATAGTAATCAGCAGAATAAATAGGAACAATCATGCATAGCATCAACAAATGCCGAAAACAGATACAATAATACCAATTGCACAATAAAGCCTACACGAATCGTGAACTAGTGCAACACTGAGAAAATTACTTGATTTTAATTAAAAAGCATAAATGTTATGAATTAAAAACCATATAAAAAAAGTCCTCGCTATACTGTTATACTAAATATAAGTATGAATTGGAATAAAACCAAATCTATTGCTTGTTTCGTTTTAAATAGTCAATAAGAATGGTAAGGGGGGGGGGGGTACTTGGATATTAGCTGTATTTATTGTTAAGCTTATAGTAGGCCATTGACCAGACTCTCTCCTTTTTAAACCCCCACCAATCACCCTCACAAATTGTATTATTTCATTAAAAATTGAAAAATCTTTAATGTTCCAATGTTAATATTTATGCCAGTAAAATGCCAAAATGGATTAAATATGGCGGACGAACGTATTTTAATGTCTAAGTTATTTATTTGTTTCAACAACGCCTTCCTAATATCTTGCAATTTGGATTTTATTAAATTAATTCTATGGATAAATATAACAGACATGGAAATTTCCATGGATCTAATGTGTCCCTTTTTATGATTATTCCTCGCCTATGTGAGGTTTTCAAAGTAAAAAAAACAATAGCACTAGTTTATTTTTAATTAAAGAGATTAATTGTTTTGCTTTACTAGTCATTAGCTCATGGGATCAGTTCCTATCTCGCAATCCTAGTGCTGCGGGTTCAAATCCTTCCCTGGGCAAGCTTTTTTGAAGAAATAAATTGATGAAAAGTGCAAGTAAAAGTCATCATATATGACCAAAGTTCATGTCGTCATCTGACACACAATGAATGCTGTCTAAGTGTTTGCTTTCCATCTGCTATTGTTATAATCTTTTCTCTTTCACAATAGGGTATTTTGAACTCTCGTCTCTTGTCGTGAACTAGAATAGCAGGCTTGTGAGGTTATTGATATCTAACTCGTGTTTGTACTTTTCTTTACGTCTCGCTAGATAGTTCAATGTCTTTCCTGTTTTCAATTGCCTTTAATTTGTCGTGATATATGGAAATGGAGTGATAACTGGAATCAGCAATAAAATGGACAAAGGGAAAAAGGAAGGGTATTGCTGGGAATAGGTAACTTTAGAACTGGAAAAAATGTTTGACAGGTTTATTGAGAAAGAGGGCTGATGGTTTTTAGAATGTTGAAAATGTTAGAATAAGTTGAGGAAATTTGTTCTATGTCCGTTCTGTCGTTAATTGGATAGTGTTGTAAGTTAATGTGAACGGTTTCAGACAAAAGGCGTTTGTGTTCATAGGGTTCAGTGAAAAGAATGGTTATGCTCTCGAAGTCAAATGTGTGTTCTTCATGAAAAACATGTTTAGTGAGGGTAGTTTTTATTAGTTTATTCTTTATGTCATTTTTATGTTTGTTGATTCTACGGGAAATAGGGTGTTTTGTTTGTCCAATGTAAGAACCATGGCAATTCGGTGTGGAACAGGGAATTTAGATTAGTTCTGTTAGGAAGGAGGATGAATGGTTATTGAGGATGGTGTATATAGATTTTAATTTGTGTTAGTGGAAAAAGAAAGCTTAAGGTTAGGGAAAGTTTTTCTGAAAGATTTCTTAATATTTTTAGAAAATTTTGGAATATAAGGAAGAGAACGGAAAACGAGGTCGTCATTTTGGGGGAGGGGGGTAGTTGGAGAAGTGGAAATAAAAAATTATTTTACAAGTTTTTTAATGGAGTGAGTAGGAAAACCATTGGACAGGAGGATGTCAGTAACACGTTTAATATTTTTTTTTGTGAAAAATCTTGTCAGAAAGTGTGAGTGATCTGTAGATTAGGTTTTTGGCCACATTAATTTTTTGATGATGAGGGTGAGATGAGTTGAAATGGAGGAGACGATCTGAGTATGTGTGCTTGGTATACCAGTCAGTGGAGATAGAGCCATTGGTGTTACGGATAATAAGGATGTCAAGGAAGGGGATTATTATAAATGATGGTTTACGTTATGTTGACGTCACGAATTGAATAACAGTTCCGGTTTATCTATATAGTGATAAGTTCTTTTATGCAAGGGATAGCTCTTTTTCTACTTCTATGAAAGAACTTCTATAATTGCTGTTATCTTTTGACATTTTAAATGTCAAATTGTTGACCTAGTTCTATGTAGTGATTTGTTCCACGTTATTTTTCTCGCTTATCCCTATCATGAATATTGCTTGATTTAGGCAATTGTAATTATTTTTACTATTTTAAAGACTAATTATAATTGTACAACTTAAAAAAAAAATGATTGGACCGGAAATAAAATTAAACAATATTTCAGAAAATGAAACCGTAAATTACAGACTCCTACTTATAAAAGGTAATATTATGAAAAATAATGCAGTAAGTGTTAAACTGAATGGAAGAATAGAATGTAAGTTAAATAACTTGACTACATATTGGCCATTATGCAATGGAGAATTCAAGTGTCTGGCACAGCTTTCCAAAGGGGAAAACTTGATTTCTTTGAATTTTGAGAGCATTTATAAATGTTTTAAAATTAAATGGGTTGTTCATAATACTGAATACTGTGTAGTCCCTGTTTACTTCATACCTTATGGCCACACAGGATGCTTTCAGGCACCAATTGGCTCAGATAATTCAGTTAATTGTGCTTTGAAAAAGATAAGTTTTGGTGTTTTTTTAATACAGTCTCTCTTTGCTGAAAAATTAAATGATCAGGATTATGAGAAGAAGTCTTTTCAAATAGAATCAGATCTAGATGAAGTTGCTCCCACTTGTCGTGAATTCAGAAGCAAATTAACTCTTGAAAAAGTGAACTCTCTAAATGAAGAAGAGCTATGGGAAGAAGTAGGTCGAGAATTGATGATGTCTGAGTTAGGGAGTGAAAAAAAGAAATTTATCTGTTTCATATCATCTACATACTGGGACGGACGAGAAGTCTCCTCAGATCCTGCTCTTGGTGGTGGTGGTTTGGCTCTTCTAGGTTCTGCTGCACTTCACTCCTGGCCATCATCGTTAAGTCAAGCAGTTTCTGCTTTTACAAATGAAAAACCATTGGAGCCATCTCTTCTGGATAATAGCTGCAATAGGTAATTTTATTTTCAGTAATGAGAGTAAATTTATTTCTCTTTCTCCAATGTTTAGATAGGCTGACTTAATTTAAAAAAATAAACAAACAGAAAATAATTAATAAAATGAAATTTATTAATACATTCCTATACATTGGTATACATATAATAGAATGTATACAATTAGATTAAATTCGAATTTTTTTTGTCATTAAGATCTTGTTTTTAAAATCATAGTGACCTGAAATTTGTTTTCTTAAATGAAGTATGCTGTAAATAGTTTCAAAGCGCCTAAAAAATTATGTATAAAAGTTTAAAAATCTGTAACCTCAAAAGAGTTTTGAAAATATTATCTTCTTTTCTTAATTTTATCATCATTAAATAAAATTTCATTAACAAAAAATTTGTTAAAATTTGATGATTAAAAAAATTGGTTAAAATTTGATTAATAAAAAATTGGTTAAAATTTGATTAATAAAAAATTGGTTAAAATTTGTTTCTTCTTCCAAGATACCATCACATTTTTATCACTGAGCCCGTACTATCTCCATTATTGCGGATTTTTGCCTAAAAATTGTAGACAATAGACTCCCCGGGATCCCCCTCCTTGTGAAAAAATTTAAAAGCTATATACAAGTTCTTATTTATTAAATATGTTCTTGTAAGCTTCAGAGTTTATTCATCAATTATATAAATAAGATATAAAAGAGAAATTTAAAAAATCTATTCTTGTAGACCCATTTTTAACTGCCAATTTGCCAGAACAAATTTCCTCTGATCCAAAAATAATAGGCATGATCTGGACAATTTATTGGGCATTATAAGCCTAAATGCACTATTCATTATCAATTTACTGCAGTCATTGGCTGAGTATTAGAGAAGCAGGTGTTTTTCGAAAATATCGAGGACTGATTATTCATTATCGATTAAGATGCAGCAACATTTCTACTGAAAATGATTTAATTATTTTTATTAGTTTCTGTTATGGTTTCCAATAGTTTTCACTTATACCAAAAATTTGTTAATTTTTAGTTATAACTTATATCAATTATATTCCATTCTTATATAATATAAATTTTCACTGTTGCATTATGTAATAAAGAGGCACTTGAAGGGAAATTATATGCAGATTTATTTTTCTCTCATCTATAGATCTTTTCAGGTCAACAATTGAATTTATGTATTGTATTATTTGAAATTAACTAAGTTTAATCAGAACTTTTTTTTCTAAGTAGACTTCTGGGAATTTCAGTTATAATAATAATAAAAAGTATTTTATGTTAGGGCTTCTCAAAATATCTTCTTTTTTTTCAATTTTTTTTATTATTGCCTTGCCATATAACCATTCTTAAACATGGCTGTAAATACAAATATATTTTGGATCTACCTCGACCGAACCCCAACTAAAATCATCTTAGAATGGCTGTAAATATTTTCATTTCCCTCTAATTTTTTACATTGTGTTTGATAAGAGGTCATATGGCAGTGTTTGGTACTTTCTAAAAGTAATACCATAATAGGTAGAAATCCAAGTAAACAAATGCCTTCTCACATCATGTAAGACTTCAAATGTGCCAATTAAGTAAATGTTTAAGTATAAGTTTTAAGATGCAAGAGGGCAGATAACAAATTGATCAGTACAACTAGCCCATTGCTATTTGGGAAGTGATATGGAGTAATGCAAGATGTTCAGCTGTATAATTAGAGTAGAGGCTATTTAAAGTAATTTTTAATAATCTTTAGCGGATTTAGCATTATTGTCCTTTGAACTGTCTGGGCATGGTGGTTGAGGTACTAACCTCCTGAGCCAAAGGTCCAATACTCACAGTATCCAGGTGGTTTTCTTTCTTTTTGTGCTTCTGTTTGTAATGACCCTGAGGATTCCTGGTGAGCTCCTAAGGAACTCCCAGCCCTAATTGTTAACCATTCTTCATTGAATTGGAAACAAAAAATCAGGCAGCCAGAATGGTGTGCTGACCTCATACTTCTCTAATGTGCCGTGGGTTGAGAATAAATACATCTCTCATAAATATTTCTCCACTGGGCCTATAAGGCCTGTTGCAGAACTGGTTTAGTTTTTTGAGCTGTCTGTGTGCCCAAACAATTCTGAATCCTATAACGATAAAGTATGTATGTGAGTGTGTATGTATACTAAACTAGTAAAGTGACCATTTTTGTAATATACTTTTTAAATAATAGCAATTAACTTGTTTTCAATCTTCCAAATGTCAAATTTTGCTTTTTGTTAAACTGTTTCAATGTATAAGTACAATTTTTTAATTGTGCTTTCTGAGCCAGCTTTTCTCAAAGTTGGAGTTTAATGAGTGTATTTTTAGGAAAGGAAGAATAATGTGAAGGTATTTCAAAGAATAGAAATATAAAAATTATTATTTTTTATTTATNATCCTTCATGATTTTCTCTTTATAGAATGTCAGCTTATAGGAAATTAAATGTAAAATGAAATGAAATCCTGACTTTTCTTTATCTTTGTATGAGGCTCATTTATGGTAGTTTTTATTTGTAAAACTGCTTTATTAGTAAAAAAAAACCTTCTCAATTTATTTTTCTATAAAACCTAATGGTTATAGATTCTCTTTATTCTTGAATAAATAATTTTATCTCCTGCTTATTGGCATCCACTTTTGAAACACCATATATAATTGGAAACATATTGACTAATTCCAAATTTAATTTCATGTTCTACTCAGGATTTCCTTAAGCTGTTTTATACTTGTAAATTACTGATATTTGAATTACTTATTTACAATAATACTAGTAACCGGTTTAAAAATATTATACTTTTTCTTTATAAATAGCTGCTTATTAATCTTATTTATGATTCACTTCTATAATTTTTAGTTTGGTCCCCAAATGTGGTTTGAGATATTTGAATTTAGTAATTTTCTTTTTTATAAATTTAATATTCTGTTTAAGGTTATCTAGTTGGCTTTTATTTCGTTTTTTGAATATTAATTAATTATTTACTTTTAATCTCCAAAGTTTCTTTTATGAGTGCTAATATCCTACCAAATTTAATTTCTGTTAGTTTGCTCATCCATTTACTTACAATCCACCCTATAGATCCATTTACTTACAATTCACCCTATAGCAGACATTAATGTTGGAAAAATTTTTCTGGTTTTTACAATAAGCGAGGTTATTCACTGTTCAATCAATTTTAGCACAATATTTACAAATGCAGGTTTCAAATTTCAATAATTACAAATTTCAGGTTTTTTTTAGTTCACTGAACTATGCTATACCCTCTGCAGTTCAAATTCTTTGTATTTAAGTTTATGCCTAAAAAGAAATCATTATTATTAATTCACAATACTTTTAAAACTAATGAAATATCCATAATCTGCTTCAGGGGAACCTACAGTGGACTTTTTGCCACAAGCTTAGGTTCTGCTGCCCATGAAATTGGACATGCTTTCAATCTTGGTCATACACGAAGTGGACTTATGGCTCGAGGCTTCGATAATACAAACCTTGTTTTCATTCAAACTCCTGCAGGTATTCCGAACTGTTATTCCATAGTCAAATATTTACTAAAATAATACATTTATGCTTAAATATTTTTATTTGCTGAATTATGCTGGATGTCCTCAGTAAGGTAATAATTCCTAAGGCAGGAGTAACATAATTGCCAACTCCAGCTAAGTTCAACACTTGTAGATTTCAGTCCAGCAAAAACTGCAATTTTCAAAGAAAGAGAACTTAAATTTGACTCCCAAATATGTACAATTACTTTCAGTTACTTAAGAGCCATATTTAGGAGCTACAAAAATAATAAAGAACCTTGTGTCTATGTTTAAAAGAAACAATTATTTATGTTTTAATTTTAATATTTTAAAAATGAACAACATAAATTTTTTTTTGAAATAAATCAATTTTAAATAAAACAATAATTAAAATATGTAACAATTTATACAAACAAGTTAAAAAAAAAAAAAAAAAAATATATCATTCTAATGGAGAGGGAAAAATTAAATAATTAGGGATAAAATCAAAGTGTGCAAATATCATTATGTCTAATCAAATGTATAAGTGCCAATATCTTTAAGAAAAGAAAAGAAACTAAAATTAAAACATAAATAAGAAATGCATACGTAACAGAGTTGAGAAAGAAATACTCCTTATTATTATTGAATAATTCAAATATTGTTCCTCTGTATATTTTGTATCTCAATATTATTAGCCATGTTGAGTAATATAATTAGAAGGGGGGTCTACGTGTAATATATATTTTGATTTTATGACTTATTAGTAGAAACAGTTCTTTTTAATGAAATTTGGCATGTCATTTTTACATATAAAATATTCATTATTGAGCAAAATTGGACAAATAGAAGTGAGGGATTACCTGAAATGTACAGTGGGAATACAAAAATTTATTTAGATTAAGTGGGCATAATACTTAGCTTACTCTACTTACTAAACATATTTATATGTTGAATTAGTGTTCATTAAGCTAACCAATCACTTAAAATTATTATTCAATTTTTCAATCACAATGTTTACTGTGCAGAGCAATACTGTTTTAAATAAACATATCAAGTGCTTTGAAAACATTTTTATTAATAATTTGCCAAACATGTTACTCAATGCATTTCTGTATTACTAATATAAACATATAATTAAAATATTGATAATCCAGCATATTCAGTAATGGTGCTGTCAAATTCATAAATAGGGCATATTATAGAAGTTTTACTGTGTGTTAGATTGTTAGACATCAGCTACTCTAAATCTAATAAATTAAGAGAGTAGTAAGCAAAAAAGACAAGAAGTCTTGGACAAGTGAAAAGAGGTCTTTGTCCCACTCCTGTTTGTTGTGGCCTTAGAGTGCGTTTATTTAACCTTTTATAAAAAAAAGCCTAAATACCAAATTTAGTGTTATATTTTAATTATAAGGAATCCCATTATATCCTCAAAGTTTCATTCTTAATTTTTTTCTTAATATCATTATTTTTATTTCTCCAATATGAACAAAGAAATTATGATTTAAAATTTTGGCCTACCTGCAAAACCATTCTTCCCCTAGATCAATTTTACCCAACAAACTATCCCATTGGCTGTTCACATTGCTAAAAAAAAAAGAAAGAAAGAAGCTTAACTATTGCATTTATAGTTGTGAATGCTAGAGTACAAACTGATTTATATGTATTTATGAATATATATGTTTATAAGTATCTATATATATGTTTATGTAAAATATAAAACCATTCTCCAAATATTTAGTAAAATCTGTAAAAATTCAAAAAATTTTACTTTTCTGAGGTTTTTTTTTCTTTTGTAAAGAAAAATTATTAGCATCCTTGTACCCTACAAATAATAACTTAAAAATTCAGTAACACATTCATTATTAATTCATTGATTGTTTACAACCTAGCATTTAACTTTCCTTCTGTAAATAAACAAAACAAATGGGTGTATTATCTGTTTTCCTTGTGAAAGAGAATCAGATCTATAATAATTTTATTTTTGATATTTACAATTATACTTACCAACTATATATATTGTTGGTAATTATAATCTGTATAGTTGTTAAAGGGGCAAGATGTGCTATTTGTCATCTTAAGATAAAAGTAATAATTAAGTTGAGCCATGGCTAGGGTTAAGCTCGTGAAATATAAAAGCAGTAAACAAAATAGTTTCTTTGGTGAAATATTCCTCTATAAATATAAACAGTTGTGTTTTGTAGATTTCAAGTAAACTCTAATCTTCTCTCAGAGAAGCTCTTAGATATTTCCATTACAAGTGTTTTCAATGATTTTTACTGTCTGTCAATATGATTAATTATTGTTCAGTTTGTTTAATAAGTATGATAATGTAATGTTTTATAGTTAATTTTCAATTTCTTTTTATTTGAATTTTGAAAAATTATATGGTTTTCTTCAGCTGGAAGTTGTTTTTTTTTTTTTTTTTTTTTGGGGGGGGGGGGGGGAGAATCATAGTGCACTCCTTATTTATAAGAGGATGTCAATTGTTTATTGATTAATAAATTAATTTTTATTGGTTGAATTATAGTGTATATCCCTTTTTTCTTGTATAGTTCAGAATATTATTTTATGTGATTAGATTTTTGGTATGCATAAAGAGATGTTGTGGTTATAATTTTCATTGATTCCAAACATCCTCTACTTACTAAGTATTTATTGTCTAAGATTATTTTTAAATTTTTTTAGCGCATATGTAGCTTTATTTTCTTTATCTTGTTAAAGCATTTCACAATAACAGTATAATTCTCACCTACAACTGTCAAGTTGAAGAAGGTTACAGTCAGCAGTTGTTCAAAGTTTCAGGATTGCCAGTTGAAAATAATTGATATTTAATTATTATTTTTACTTTTAATGCTGGAATAACCAATCAATTACCCATTACTTGCTCATAAGTGTATTTTATAGTTATTGTGTTTGGCGATTTCATTATGGACTTTTGTTTTTATGCAATTAGTAATTTAAAGACATATTGACTAATTTATTATTTATTGATTAATTAATTTATATTGTTTTTTTGCACCAGTCTGCAGTGGACTTTTTATGCCCTTATTTATTTAATGTTTATTTATTCAAATTATTTTTTGTTATATTCATATCCCATTATTGGGCCTCCAAATTTTAATCAATTTTTATAATTTTCAACTTCGTACCATCAATCAAAGTGGTGACCATATTTGTTAGTATGATTGAGTATAGATATGAAAGTCATAGGAATTGAGATGAGAGCAAGACTGTTATTATAAATCCAGCATTCTGGAGGCTTGGTCTAGAAATATGGCTCTGCCAGGCAGATTCTGTTTTCATAACTTCAAAGGTAACAATCTCTAGAATTAAATTTTAAAGTGGTGGAGGTAAGCTTGGTATTCCAAATTTTATTCGAGGTTTCAGACTTATTCAAAATCCCACTACACTGCTTGAAAAAGCTCATAAAACTGGCTGATTTATACTTATGAATCTGAGAATCAGTGTATTAGATGGATTTTGGAAGATAATCCTCACGAATGGAGAACACCCTCAAATTTTTTTTGAATACCCCACATACATACATTTCCAAATCCTGACTAAGATGGAATCTGAAATTGTTCATTTACCTCTACTGATTTTCTTTGATTGTGAAATTTTACAAAGGAATTGGAGAAAAAATAGTGTTTTAAATAGAGATATATTTTATAATATGTTGAGAATTAAACCCTTTTGATGAAACTGAAATATTTGCTTACTATCCTATCCATGTATGTATGCAGACAAGATGTCTTGGAGAATTGAAGAAGCAATTTGTTATAATCTTGTCAAATTGTTGGTTATCAGAAAGTTCTATCATATTTATTGATCCTCTACTTTTCCACAGAAGTCAAGGCCACCAATCATCTTGAGCCATGCTTAACTGTTCCTAGTGGAACTCAGATTCCCATCACTGTTTCATCTCAGCCCTTCTTTTCTGAAGATCTTACTCACCTTGAGCCAAGTTGTGCCGCTATTCTTGCCCACCATCGCTGGTTTAATTCCTCTTCTGATTTAACCTCTTCAATTCATTATGACAGAATAAGGTATTTATATTTAACTTATTGCTTTCTCATGGAAAATTTATCTCATAAAACTAATTTTCCTAGTACAATGCCCTCCACTTGTGGAAAGCATTCCTCATAAGGGAAATTACATTTACAAATTTAAATGGCCAACCGGAATATTATTGATTAGGAAATTTTAAAATTTTACAAAAAATATTAAACTGCTTAATACAAAAGATAAATAAAAATAAGATTATAATTGTTATCTTATTATTAAAAAAAATAAGATTAATTTTTTCAACAATTTCAGAAATTAGTCCTTCCTATATTGTAAATGAAGATAATTTAATGATTTTAGGTATTCATTACACCACTTCCTTGTGGAAACAGGAATTTATAATATTCTCTAAATTTATTAAAATAAATTCTCTATATATTTATAATAAAATGTCTTTGCTGTTTGTCAAAAATATAAAAATTTACACTGAGGAACTTCATGAGATATCAAAATAATAAAAATCTTATAAAACAGAATCTCTTTCTTTCTAATAATTCCCACTTACCAAGTTTCTCCCAGCAGTCCAAACAATTTTGCAGTTAACAAATTTTTTATATTTCTAGATTCTGTACAAAAATCAAAACTCTAAATAATAAAAGTAAATACATATAATTATTGGCTTCAATATTGTGTGGCAGAACTGGTCTCACCCAATGTAGCTCCTTTTACATTATGTCTTGGACAAATACATAATTTTTTTTTTAATAGTGCGCATTATTTTTTGCCAGTGGTCATTAACACATAATTCAAAAACAATTTTTAATATACCTTAATCTTATAAATTAACCTCTCATGTACCACTAACACACTGGTGAAGGCTAGGAAACAGTCCCCATGTACCTCTCCCTTTCCAAGAGATTTTGGAATGGATGTAGAAGAAAATGTTTATGTTTCTTTTGTTGCTTTTTTTTTTTTTTGCTGGGTTAGCCTCCCTTGCAACCACTAAGGGTCATTGGAGGGAGGGGCTATCTACAGGTTGCCACCCCATTCTAAACACCCATGGCTCAGGCCAAGCTTCTATATTATAAATAAAAGATTGACCTGGGCGGGATTTGAACCCGCGGCGTCAGGATTGCGAGACCCGTACGGATCCCCTGAGCTAGCCTGGCGCCCCANAAGTGATGTTACAAATTTTCTATGTAATAGCAGTCCGTGTGCTATGGTGGTGTGAGTATAATTAATAACGTTAAATTTATTTTTTTTTTACTGCCTCTTTATTAGTAACACATTCATAAATGAGAGGAGGATAAACAATTATATAGAGTGCACAAAACAGAACCCACGAAATATAAGAAAGAAAACATATGAAAAATATTTAAATTTTTGGGAATACAAATCATCCTTTGTCAGAGAGATATAAAAGGAATATTGTGTGCATGCTTATGTAATTTCAAAATTAAAACAATAATTCTCAATAAAAAAATCTAAAAAAATATTTAATACCAGAAATGAATATTATATTATAAAATAAATTTCATGTACTTTTTTTTTTTAATTAACTTACAAAAATTAGTTGAAAGCTTCATCAAATTATCTTCCTTGCCTTACCTAAGGATTTGATTGACTTAGAAAAAAGTAATTCTGTAATATATTGTGCAGGCATGTTATTGTGAGTGAAGGAGGATTAAGAGTGGTTGAAATACGAGGAACAAATGGTGCTGTGAGGCGCAGCTGGGTTCTCCGTGGTTCAGGACAGCATCTTGTTGTACCCACTGGACACTCTGGTGCTACACTAATTGCCATAGACTCAAATGGAACCATTCTTACAGAAACTGTCTAGACTTCTGGCATCCACTAAATATAAGTATACTTTGTGCTACTTAAGTAGTAGCAGATCTTTTTTTTTTTGTAATACTCTATGCTGGGTAAATATCCTGCTTTGTTGTATATTAGTTCTGAACTCAAAAACAAATTTTAGTTTCTAAGATCTTCAAGACAAAGTTATGTGTATGTGTGCTGTGAGGCACATTTTTAGGTTATTTGCTTTAGTAGGCTATAATGTCAATCTCTTTTATAGGCAGTTATGCGTGACAAAGAATAGCTAACCCCAGAAAAAAAGAGTTATGCTTGGACTGCAGGGAATCATGATGCCTGGATCAATTCCTTCCCGAAAGTTCTTCAGTCACTTGATTTTCAAGTTCAGAGAAAACTTTATCTTGCTAAAGATTCATCATTATTTCCTAAAAGAAATTCCTTTAACAGGATCTGGCCATCTACTTACCATATTACTTGCTCCATAATGTATCAGGTTGCTATATGCAGCAAAGATTTATTTTAGTTTATTTCTTCTTCACCTTTATTTTCTAGGGAGTAAATTAATTGCCTATTTAAGTGTTCTTGAAGACTGGGATAGGAAAAAACAGGACATCTTGTACCACTCCTTTAAGAGAGCTTTAATGTTTTTGGCTTAACAGTGTGTTATGATAATTTATCTTGTCATAAAAATTTAGTAATGGAGCTGTACCCTCAGCTCAATTAACTGTGGGTACTAAGTACTGAACTTGTGTATATCTTAAATTACCTTTGTCACTTCTTTAGCTCTCTCTAAAATTTTTGGAGTGGAAATAATAAAAGGGAAAAGTATTGAGAAAAAGAACTTATTAAACTTATAATACTAGTAAAATATGTAATAAAAATAAAAAGAACTTAGGTTTAATATTCTTAAAAATAAAATAAAATGACTCAAATAAAAAGTTGAAATAAAATTCTTAAAATAATATTCAAAAATTAAAATTGTTTAAAATATATTATTTCTTTTATGAAATAATTAAAACTTGATATTAACAATATTTTAATTGTTAAAAAAANTTAAAAATGTATGAATTTTTTAATAAAATAATTAAATATTCAATGATATTAAATATTTATGATCTTTTATTGTTAATTATAAAATAAAATTATTTTCTTCTTAGACTTAAAATTAATACAAGAGACTTACAGAAAGGTACTTCTAAACGCAATGTTGTGAAGACTCCTGATGACATGCTCGATGCTGTGTCAACAATCTGAAGATCTCAGGGAAGGTGAAGAGGTTTCTTTCTTCAGGTTCTTCGATATTAAAGAATATCCTACTGACTGCGCCAATTATATATCTTTTCGGCTCGGTTGAGTTTTTAAAAAGATAAATTTTATTTTACATCTGTTATTATGAATACAAAGTGATATACTTATTAACAATAGTTATTACAGAGGTACAATCGTAGTAGTACATACAACAGATGGGCAAACTAGGAGAAGTTACTGGAAGAGCTGTAAGAAGTTACCAGGACGTCTTACACCGGAGAAATGCCATAAGGAGAGGGTTGTTTGGTTGGAGTTGGGCTCAGAGAGGAATGGGGGATACTGGGAATGGTTGGAAAAGTATTTGACATTCAGCATAATTAACATAATGGTCATGAGAAATATTCTTATGTGTAAGGGATTTATGATACATGACTCCTCTCCCCCTAAATTAAAGCTCCACATGGAAGAACAATCTGAGGGTGAGGCTGATGACAATGATCAATTGAATTATTATTTTTAAAATTTTTGAAAAATTTAATTAAGTAATATATAATGAAAATAAAGAGAAGTAAATATAAAAATAATGAGTAAATATTTGGTGTAAAAATGATGGCTTGATCATTATCATTAATAACAAAAGGTTTTACAATATTCTGAGTTAAATTATGTAAATTTAATTTCCTTAGGTTAACAGAGAATTCTAGAATTTTATCATTTTAGGAGAATTTGAATTTAAATTTAAATTAGAAATTACAATTGGTTTTCCATAGCTACAAGTTTTAAAATTATAAGAGATATTTTTGAAGATCAAAATTTCGTCTTCTTCTAGGTAGATTATGTTGATTCCTATGATGTTGGTTGACTGGATGTTGCTTGATGATTTAATTTTAATCTCTGTTGGTTGAGATTTACAGCGATGTATTGATTGCTGTAAGGGATGTGGTCGATGAAGCTCGATAATATTTCCAGTTTTGTAAAGTTGCAGTTGGTTGATTGATGCAGATTTAAAATTTCTTCTTCACATCCACTGATGTGAGGGGAAGTATAGCTGTTTGGACAATGGAAGTACTCAACCTTTTTACAATTGTTATATAAGTGTTTAATTACATTATTAGATTTTAAAATAAAATTAAAGTTAGGAATAATGGTTAAGTAGTGGTTATTATTAAGTGTTGGGATAGGGAACATATAAATTTCTTAAATATCTTTTTCATATATGGGTAATTGATAATATATATCTTTTTATCTACATCTAGTTTACAATTTCGGTGAGTAATGATTCAAATTTTAATATGTTAGTATAATCTACACTAAAAGGTAGTGAACTAATATAATGGTCTTTTATCTTTTTAATTTCAATAAATAAATCATGGGTTGACATAATACTGGGGTGAAAGGTTTTTAATTTACAAAATGTTAAAGAATTTTCTATATCCTGAATTACATTTAATCTAGAAAAAGATAACATTTGAATTTCATATAGAATATCCTTTATTCCTCTAATTTCTAGCAGGTTAGTAATTCTATTGTTTAAATCTAATAATTTATCTTTTACATTTTCTATATTATATTGAATATCATTTAGACTGTTGTTAAAATTGTTAATTAATTCATTGTTAATAGAAAATTGCAATTTGAGTTGATCTTTAAATTTAATTTGATTTTCTGTTATTTGTTGAAACAGATTATATCTTTCACCATCAATACTATCTAAATTTCCTGATATTTGTTTGATAACTGATCCTAAACCATTTATTAATCCACGCTTATTTTTTTTATTACCTACACAATGTATTTTAATATTATTAACTTTATCTTCTATATCTGATAAAGTTATGTTTATTATATTACAATAATGATTTAAATCCTTTATATAACTTTTATTGTTATCCTGGTTATGTATATGTCCTAATATTATATTGTATTGTTCTTTAGGGTTTTTGTAATGGGAAAATAAAATATCTAATTTGTAAAGTGTATGAACGTATGTTCTGTTGTTTGTATTCTGGCTTGTCCCAGGTTGATCGGTAATATTCTTAGGTTGTCAGTTATGTGGTCATTGACTAATAATGTTTTACAATAGTTAAAACATTCGATATATTCTGCATTCTTGGGATTTATTTGACCATTTTTCTTCAAAAATTTAGTAAGGGTTTAGTTATTTTTGCGAAATCTTTGATACATTTTCTGTATTATCCGAGTAGTCCTAAAAATGATTTTAATTCTTTTGAAGTTTTTGGTATCGGATATTTTTCTATGGCTGTTAACTTAGATCTGTCGGGTCTAATTTCGTCACTTGAAAGATGATGGCCTAAATATGTTACTTCTTTTCTTAGGAATTCGGTTCTGTCTAACTGTATTTTTAAGTCTTTGGAAGACCTGTTTTAGTTCAGTTGTGTTCTGAAGACTGGTGCTGTAAACGATAATATCGTCAAGATATACGAGGACTCCTAAATTGTTTAAGCCTTTTAATATATTATTCATGAGCCTTTGAAAGGTTCTAGGAGAATTTTTAAGGCCAAACAGCATGTGGAGAAACTCATAATGTCTGTCATTCGTAGAAATTGCCGTTTTAGGGACGCTATTACTCTCTACTTCGACATGATGAAAGCTCGAATAGAGATCCACCGTTGAGAAATACTGGCAACGGCCAAATTCATCTAAGAGGTCAGTAATATTGGGAAGAGGAAAAACGTCTTCCACTGTTTTTTTCATTTAACTTGCGATAGTCTATTACAATGCGCCATTTCTGTTTTCCGGATTGGTCCAATTTTTTTCGTACAATCCATAAGGGGCTGTTCCAAGGGGAGATAGAATGTTGAATGATACCTTCTTTCCACATATCTTGATTTGGGTTTGAACTTCGTCTCTATGGACCTAGGGGTATCTGTAAGATTTAGTATAGGTAGGGAGTTTGTCTTTAGTCCTGATCTCATGCTTAATTTGATTTGTAAATGTTAGTGGTTGATCGTCCATTTGGAATACGTCGGAATATTGCTTTACTAATTTTGTAATTTGTTTTTTTTCATCAGAGTTCATATGTTCCGTCCTAAGTTTTGATATGTCAAATTTTATTTTATAATAGTTGTAATAATTTAAATTGGAATTATTTAAATTTGTGCTAAATTTTTCTTGTTTCACATTATATGGTTCTACTGCAATTGCTTTATCGAATTTTAAAGTGGAACTGGTTTCGTTAGAAATTAGAACTGTGAACTGTATTTTTTACTTTTACCAGTGATTCTGGAATTTTTAGGTTTCCTATTTTTGAATATGGGAGTATAGAATTACCATTCCTTAAATTTTGGACTGGAGCTTGTATGATTTGAATTGTGTGGGGTTGTATTATAAATGTTTTGTCAGTTTGTTTGTCAATATTGTTACAATTCAGGCTTTTTGTTTTTGTTTTTAATTTTTTATTTTTGTTTTCTATTGGATAAGATTTTTGATTTTTAGGTTCTTTTTCGTATGCTGTTATGTCATGAAATTTAAATTTAATTGAGTTTGTGGGGGTAGTTAGTTGGTCATAGGTAAAATCTATGCATCCTTTAATTAATTTTAAATTATCTACTCCTAAAAGGATATCAAAGTAATTATGGAAATTAAATAGGTGAAATTTAAATTCAGGGTCATTTATTTTGAATAAGTTCGAAAAATTTATAAATGTGCTATATTTCTCTTTTGATCTACCATGGGCAGTTATTATTTCAAAAGGGTCAAATTTTGTTTTTAAAATATTTATCAGCTATTTTGGGTTTAACAAAAGATCGAGAGCTACCAGAGTCTATCAAAAGTTTTAGATTTAAATTTGGATAAATAATGTATGGTAGGTGATTTTCGTCATTAACAAGGTTCATTTGGTATATTGGTTCGGGTCGAGGCTTGTGTCCTTTAAAAAATCATTGGTCTCTACTTCTGTAATTTTGGGTTAAGTCTGTTCCGTATTCATATTATTAAAATTTATATTGTTAGTATTTTCTGGTCTAATTGTTGGCCCTAATTGTTGAGGGCTTGTTGTGTAAGGTCTCTTTGGTGTTATATAATTTAGTTTCTTTGGTGTTGTATTAATGTTGGTGAGGGTTTATTACTGTTGAACTGGTAGTCATTGGTTAACATTGACAGGGCCAGGTCTAGTGTGTCGGGATTTCTGGTTCTAAGTAGTGAGCCTACTGGTTCTCTTAAACCTTTTAGTAAGACTCAGAGGGCTATGTTTCTACAGTACTTCATAAGAGGTTCTGCAAAATTACCTTTGTGATTTGAGGTGTATGCAAGTTGAAGGTTAAGCAGTTTTATAACTCTCTCGTAGAAGTGGAAATGGGATTCATTTGGACCTTGTTTTAAGTCACAAATTTCTAATTGGAGGGTGTCACAATCCCTTTTGTCGGGTTTAGGAGGATTGCTTTTAATTGAATCCAGTTTGTTGGGGAATGGGTGGATATTGATTCGGCTGCTTTGCCTTTAATTTTTGCTAAAATAAAGTTCATGAGGTATTCATTTTGGAAATCCTCGGGGTATATAGTGTTATAAAATCTATTTACTAGTTTTTCTGAGGTCGTGATGAATCTATGTAATGTTTCGGGTGTTCCATCAAATTCTGGAACCATATCGAAATATTCTCTTCTTAGTGTTGGGGGTGCCTGATTAGGGGGCATTTGTCTTTGTACTTGTTTGTTAAATACAGGCGGTCTAATAAGTGGGTTTGGCATTGTTTATTTTTAAGTGAATAAAGTAAAATATGTAATAAAAATAAAAGAACTTATGTTTAATATTCTTAAAAATAAAATAAAATTACTCAAATAAAAAGTTGGAATAAAATTCTTGAAATACTATTCAAAAATTAAAATTGTTAAAAATATATTATTTCTTTTATGAAATAATTAAACTTGATATTAACAATATCTAATTGTTAAAAATATAAATT
>KZ807419.1:193979-248358 GCA_000696205.2 Oncopeltus fasciatus
TATTAGTAATATAAGCAAATAATATAAATAAATATACATTTATTTTACATATTATTTTAATTTATCTATTTAAAGATTTTATGCCTGCAGTTAGCAATTCTTGACTTCTAGGATTTCCTATCCTAGTTAATTTGTTGGGAGAATTTTCTGGCTTCGCTTTTATGCATTATATTTCCCAATGTGTTTGTATTGCTTTCTTTGGCGAATCTTGTGAATTCTCCATAGGTGTACATGGTCTAAATAAAGAATAATTCTTAAATCTGTCTGTTTGCAGTTTCTTGGACTGCCTACTTAAATTATTTATTTTATAAAATTCCAATGCTTTTCTCTAAAAGATATTTTTATTATGTTATCTATTTTATTACTATGCTTCCATTTATACTTATAGCAATATAAAAGTAATGTATTAAAACACAACCTTCATCATGATTTCAGCCTTGAAAAACCTCACATGAGCAATTCCACAACATTTTTTCACAACCTTCAGCAACAAACACTGCATCTTGTTTTACTTTTTATATTGAAATCTTTTTAAAATGCAATGATTGATTCATAAAGGTAATTTATTTATTAATGTTCTCTATTTGTTTTTTTGTATGATAGAGAGCAAGAGCTTTCATTTATTATTGTTATCCCCATTAATTACAATGTTACATAAATGTAATATTGTTTATAAAAAATGTTCTTTGTAGTATAATAATGAATTCATATTTAACTATTAGTTGATTGAAAGAAAGATTTATGTTTTAAGTTAATTGTAAAAAAATTAACTTGAATTGAAATAAATTACTAAAAAAAGGATTGAAGGGTAGTATGAAGTAAAGATAATTTTATAGATACTTATACTTCTTTACTCTTCATTCAATCTGTATTGTTGTTCTATTTTTTATTTTTTAAAAAATATTTTCCTTATTTATAAAATCATAATTTTAAATTTCTTTAAGTTTATTTTTAAACTCCATTGTTCACAATAAGCTTACAATGATTTCATGATATAATTTAATCAAACTTAAAACTTAGTATTAAGATCTAGAGCTAAAATACTACATTTGTACAAGATAGATTTATTTTTTCCCTATCAAGCTTAAGGAATTGAGGTCGGAATTTTTTTTTTTTTTTTTTTTCATACAATTCTGAAAAGCTTGGTTAACTTGATCAATCTGACATCCAAATCATAAGAATCATTTAGTTATGAAAATTGTAGATTGTTTAGAAAGCACAATTTACTGATATATTACTCTTTTGATACATGTAAAATTAAAAATAGTTAAGACTTAAATCTAACAAAATTTTTAGTTTTATGAAGGAAGTGTTAGCTAAGCAGACTATTGAGTATTTAAATAAAAACTGCCTAGTTTTTTATGTTTGTTTTTTAGTGGAGTTAAAGATGATTTTTTTAGTATGTAGATACTAAGTGAGTAATTATATGTGATGTGTAAGTTATACATACTGAAATAGTTCAAAATTTTATAAGTTATATAATTATGAATGGAATTTAAAAGTTGCTCAGTTTACAAAATTACTAATTCTACAATGTTAAAGCTGGCAAATTTTTTTATTTTCTTATTGTGATTCCTTCTTATTTAAAGACTAAAGTACTGATTCATTGTTGCCTACCATGCTATATATTGTTAGTATTGATTTTTTAGAGTTTGTAGAATGAGTAAACTCATAGAAAAAATTTTTATAAAATAATAATCTAAAAACTGTATATGGTATAATTTAGAATTTTGTGATTGACTTAATTAGTAACAAGTTGGTCTCCCTTTGTTAATTTTAAATAGAAAACTACTATTTGAGCAATATTTAATTAGCACTACAGTAGGTTTTAGAAAAAAAAAATGTAAAAACTATAAATGATCTTACACTATTTCCTGTAGAAATTGTGCCTGTATCCTTTGAAACTGAAATTAAAAAAAAAAAAAAAATTTTTAAATCTTTATTGTTTTTTGTTATTATTGTTAAATAATTTTTTTTTCATTTGTCATTGTCCTCTAATTACTTGTTACCTTTCATATGCACTACTTCAGTTATTTGAGTTTCTATCTCTCTACATCTGAATATCTCACTGGTATACTAAGTATTCACTAGTAAGTAAGTGCATTAAGCACAATTAATTTTACAGGAGTACTATTTGTGGAGCCTTATGTGATATTTTTATATTATAAAATAAATTTGATTAATGGAAATTTTTAAAATAAAAATAAGAGTAAGACTTTAATTTATAAAATAACTGAACCTGAGACCTCTTTGTATAGGTCTTCCTCAAAAGGACTACTATCTTGCTTCCTAGCAGTCTTGGAGGGAGAGATCATAGGGAAAATAAAATTAGCTCTTTCTGAGTTAGGCCTCTAGTGGTGCTGTTGGAAGTGTATTGCTACTACTATTATGCATTAGATACAGTCTCTGCCTGAAGCATTCATATTATTTTGCAAAGTACTCTATTAAGAAGGTGAATCACTTAGTTAATTTAGGCTTAGTTGCCTGAAGTGAAGTCAAGTGAATCTCCAGGGTAAGAATTTACAGTGGAATTAATAATAACTTTTGGTCCCTTAAGTAAATAGATTGTGATCCACATTATAAAGGAAGAGATCTAGTGAGAAATTAAAATGAGCTCTGCTGGATAATATCAGCAGTACAGTTCATCAAGCCCTGCTTGTCATCCCTTGTTTTATTTCATATTTGTTTTATTTTCTCAATTAATGTTTCAAACAATTTTTAGTGGTTTTCTCTAAGAGTCTAATGTCATGAGAATCTCAAGAGTGGAAATTGAAACTCAAATTATTAATTAATGAGTATTAATTCCTGCATATTATTTAATGATCAATGGAATCTTGTTACTTCCTCCCAAATCATTAGATCGTGAGAGATGTACAAAGAATAGGTTTTCTAAAAATATCTGACACATTTAAATAAATATTTTATTATTATTATTATATTAAGGAAAATATATAGATTATTTTGAGGAGGTTATGGATAATTTAAATACTAGTGATTACCATTTTTATTATTACACATATGAGGAGAGGTCAAAAAGTTCTTAACCTGACCCAGAAAGGAATGAAACCAAAACTCAAAACATATATTATTTTTCAGTATAATGTCTCATATTACCAATACATTGCATCTATTTATTAATTTTTCTAAACCCCCCAAATAATTTTCTTCTTTAGAGCCAAATTATCATCATTGCCTCTTTGAGTAGGTATTTGTCCTCAAATCACCTTTTTCTGAGGTCCTTTGAGATTCAGGAACAGAAAGTAATCACTAAGGATTAGATCTGGGCTGTAGGGAGGATGGTTGATTAAATCAAAGCCTAAGATGTCAATCGTGGCCATCACTTAATGGTATTGAGAGTGTTGTCATTGGTCACCTTCTCTCCTCATGTGATTGATATTGAATGTCATTTTTTTTTAAATTCATTGTGATGATCAAATTACAAAATGTTTTAAATTAACAGAATGTAATAAATAAATAAAAGTTTAATAAAAAAAACAAAACTTAATGGTAGGTGTGCAACAGCGAGAGCAAACTGATGAAATTTATAGTATTATAGGTACTAGACAAAAAAAAAACAGAATTAAGAATATTTGTGTTAATATAACTATTGATTAGATAAAGTATAATTAATGTATCTTGATCCCCCTTCTTCATAGGTAGGGCAAAAACTTTTTGATATCTATATATATATACTTATTTATAGTTACTACAAAAGTTTTTTGATTAAGCTTCCACAACATTAACATAATTCTCCATTCATTCAATCCAGTCCTGAAAACAACTCTACAAAATATCATTCTGGAGTAAGGCATATTTATTTTTACAAGTCCTCATCACTAGNATAAAATAAAATTATTTTCTTCTTAGACTTAAAATTAATACAAGAGACTTACAGAAAAGTGAGTACTAAACGCATTGTTGTGAAGACTCCTGATGACTTGCTCGATGCTGTGTCAACAGGCAGGTGAAGAGGTTTCTTTCTTCAGGTTCTTCGATATTAAAGAATATCCTACCGACTGCGCCAATTATATATATTTTCGGCTCAGATGAGTTTTTAAAAAGATATATTTTATTTTACATCTGATGTTATAAATACAATGTGATGTACTTGTTAACTAAAGTTATTACCGAGGAACAATTGTAATAGTACATACAACAGATGAGCAAACTTAGGAGATGTTACTGGAAGAGCTAAAAGAAGTTACCAGGATGACTTACACCAGAGAAATGCAATTAGTATAGGGTTGTCTGGTTGGAGCTGGGCTCAGGAAGGAGTGGGGGACTCTGGGAATGTTTGGGACAGTATTTGATATTCAGCACAATTTACATAGTAGTCATGAGAAATATTCTTATACGTAAGATTTATGATACATGCCTTATATATATATATATATATATATACTTATTTATAGTTACTACAAAAGTTTTTTGATTAAGCTTCCACAACATTAACATAATTCTCCATTCATTCAATCCAGTCCTGAAAACAACTCTACAAAATATCATTCTGGAGTAAGGCATATTTATTTTTACAAGTCCTCATCACTAGAAAAATGTTTTCCTTTCAGCTTCATTTTTGGATGCGGGAACTGTGAAAAGTCACAGGGAGCAAGGTTTGGAACTTCAGGGAGAGATGTTTCAATCCAGTAGAGGCCAAATATTTGGTGCAGGCTCCGGCATAGCGAACTGGAGCATTGTCCTGTGGAGGTACCAGGAGACCATTCTTGACTTTGATCAAAGGTTTTTCATGGACCCCATAACTTCAGGCATGCACTGTACAGTATGCCACTTAGCTGTGACTGTTTCCTGAGTTTCCTTTGGTAAAGAAGTGTAAGGTTAAGTAATGAAAGATGTTTTTGAACAAACCTCTAAACAGCTTAAGTAACATATGTGTAACAGTTACAACTTAAAGTTGTAAAAAAAAGCTAAATGAAGGTACCATTGTTTGTCATACTCTGTTTTATTGTCTTAACTTGAAGAAGGAGCCTTATAATCTCCTAAAGGAATTCTCATTAATACTCAGGATCCAAAATAATGGATGGCTCGAGAAGCTATCCGCTATATAAGGATTAAACTAGCCCTATTGGTGATGGTGCTTTTTATGGTGAACTTCAAAAAGCTTTTTGATCTGAGTTTTCAAGGATAAATTTTAGCTCATACTTCAAAATGAAATGAAAGTGATTTACCTAAGCATCAGAGATGAACAAATAGATAATAAGAAATATATAAATAATTAAAATTCCACTATTTGAAAGAAATTTTCTATAGTCCCATGCGATAAAGTGTTGAGAATATAAACTTTCAAAAAATAAGTTTATGAAAACAATTTAAAAATACATTTTATAATTTATAGTTCATTCATTTGAGTGGTATCTGTATATTTAATTTATATGTAATAATTGGTTATTGCAGAATTCTCCATTACACCTGAATAATTTTGCTTTATTTTCATTATAACTTTTTACAATTTCTTTCATTTTAAATTATTGATTCAATTAAGATATCTGTGACTTTAAGTACACTTTTCAACTCATAATTTTTTTATTTCTCCTATGAATGAATGGTGAAAAAATTTCATTAGATTGATCAAATCAAATAGATTGATTTCTTTGTGGTAAGTAAAATAAAAATATAAAATTAGCAAGTTTTAAAAATAATTTGATAATCCTGAGTTACTCAGTGGACTAAAAATATATTAGTTGAAAGGTTTCAATAGAAACAATCTATGTAAACTGTTTTTATATCTTAAAAAATGGTATTGTATTTTATTAGAGCGACTGCTTTGTAAGTGATAAATAAATTTTAAAAGTGAATCCCACAATTTTTTAGTTAACAAGATTTTTTTAGATGTTAAATATATAATTAAAACCCTCCTAACTCCTAAGTATTGATGTTTGTTATCTAATAAGGTTGATTGATTAGATTTCAAATTTATAAGATGGATTCAAACTTTGTGCATGGTGAAGCATATTAATAGCATTTGTAACAATTGTTAATCAAATTATTCAATACAGTTTCACATTAATGTTTTAAACTAATGAATTATAAATACAGATTATTAAATACATTTCTAGTTTCCTTAATGACAGATTAAGGTTAAGGAAATAAATAAATTTAACTAGCTGTTCCTTAGGTTATTCAATACAATTTTACAGGTTACTGATTAATTGGAACTTATAGTTTCAGTAGAAGCATTAATTCTCAATAGTAGCCTATCAGCTTTCATATTTTGAGGATTAGGACCTATAACTAGATGATGATAATGACAAGTAGACCAACAAGGAGCTCTACACCTCAATTTCAGAGAGCTCCTCCATCCTGTGCACTTAATTCTGGTAAGAATTAAAACTTATTTTCATAAGTTGAGTCATGCTATTAATATGAATGGCTTGATTTCTTTGAGGTATATTATAGTATAACTGCTAATATAGGCTCAAAAATTATAACTCTGTTGTTATGTTGAGATGTAATTGTCTTATCACTTTAGAGTATAGATAAATATTACTATGACAAAAAGATTATAATCTAAGCAGTTTATATTTTCTTCCCTATTTAGTTTAATCTCAAAAGAACTGAATTGGTCAAGACTACATTTATATTAAAGAATCTTGGTATCTTGAGGATGACAAGTGAGTTAAGATTCTGAATTATATATAACTAACCTTTATAGCACAGAAAGGTGGTG
This sequence comes from Oncopeltus fasciatus, assembly GCA_000696205.2. Lineage (NCBI taxonomy): Eukaryota > Metazoa > Arthropoda > Insecta > Hemiptera > Lygaeidae > Oncopeltus > Oncopeltus fasciatus. The sequence continues at coordinate 200,665 of KZ807419.1, forward strand.
AGAGAGGGTATGAGTGGATCAACCTTAATCAATGAAAGAATAATTTGAGTTTCATTACTATAAACTAAATAAAGGGGTGTAGAGAAAAAGAAAAAAAAAAGACCATTTAGTCAAATTAAAGATTTCACAGAACAGTAAATGTTTTATTCCTGTTTAACACTTTCCAATAATTATTAATCCCTTTAGAACATTCTCCAATTTGACTTCTTCAAAAAAAAAAAACAACTTCAGTATAGTTATTTGTTTCAAAGAAGAAACATGAGAGTGTCCCATAAATTCTTGTAATTTTAAGGCATTACAGGAAAAAAAAAATTCCATAGCAATTGAAGCAATTTTTGAAATTATTAAACATGAAGGGGAAGGTGTTCATGACCAGCAACCTGCATGGCGTTGGTTTGAAAAATTCAGCAGTGAAGATATGATGTTGGAAAGAACAAAGGGCACAGGGCGACCATTAATGAATATTTATGAGGTTCCGTTTAGTCGAATCTGTCCGCAAGTACTCGAAAACTTGGCAGGGAGTGCAGTTTTTTTAAAAATATTTTTAGTCACCATATACTATATGGGGGTAAGTTAAATATATTACTGGTTCCAGAAAAACTTACTCCTCAGCAATCAGCTAAGAGGTTAATAGTTGGTGAAAATTTATCGAAAAAAAAACCTTCTGATATGAGATTTTACTGGAATATTGTCACCTTTAATGATAAGTGGGTTTACTGGTAAAATCCGAATAACCCTAAGCAAGGGCTCGATGATGGTCAAACTGCTTTTCCAGTTGATGCAAGGGGGTTAATTTTTAAAAAAAATTCATGCTTTTTGAAGGTGTTATTCTTCTCAAATTAGTTTCTGAAGGAATGAATTCAGAACTCTACTGCAGAAAACTGGAAAGATTACAAGCAAAGTTGTCTAAGCATTAAACTTCTTTGATAGTAAAAAATACAAGATTTATAAATTATAATTTTCAACAGATAATATTTTCATAAATAATAAGCTATAAATAAGTAATAATAAATAAGCTTATTTTAAAAATAATAAGCAACTTGTATTTTAAAGAATGCCTCATAAATGAAAGTATTCAATAAAATAAAAAAAAATGATAATTGCACCTGCTCTTAGTTTGATAGTGTTGAGAGCAATTTTTCTTTGCTAGAGGCAGAGATGGAGCAGAGTGAAGCCAAATCTGATCACGCATATTCCAATATGAGGAGAGGTTAGCCAGGGATTCAGTCTTGGGAATCGAATAACTAAAACTGATTTATATACAAAAAAAAGTTTTTATTTTTGCCAAAATTTCGGCCTACATTTCAAGGCAAATGGGGGATGGGGAAAGAGAGATTCCTGCTCTATGGTAACTAAATCACGACTGATATATTCATCAGAATATTTCAATACTTTTCAAAGGTAGCATTATTTAAAAAACAGTTGACTAAATTTTTAATTAATTTCAAGAATTTATTGTAGTTATTTTTGATTTTATTAATATGATTATGGTGAATAAATGAGAGTTTAGATTTCATAACACATATTAACTACATTGACTTTTTATATTCTTGCAAGAGAGTGTCTTCTCTGAGAATTATCAACTAGATTTTTTAATGAGAAGGAAAAAAAAAAAAAAAAAAAATGAAACACAGGTGAATTTCTAAATTTTATCTGTTTCCAAATAGAACTTACAAGCCTTTTCTATTAATTGATACAATAATAGGGAACTCAGAATATATTAAAAATTGTACTAATAAAATTAATGTAATATTTAATACAATCTAAAAAATTAATAATAATAAACAAATTATAAAATTAAGGAATCACAGTCCATTAGGCAAAGTGTAATAAAAAGTAAATTTATCAGAATATAGATTAAAAAATTCTTATAATTTTAAAACAACAAAAAACTAGTTTTTAAAAACATAATAACTTAAGAGGTGAACCAAAATAAATTAAACAGAGATGAAAATTAAACAAACATCAGAAAAAATGAAATAAATAAAAAGACATACCATTATAAATTTAGTAGTGATATCGGATTACTGAAATTGGCAAACAAAAGCTAAAATAATGACATTTCGATAATTAAAACACCAAAAGGGGTTAATACACAGTATAAGTAAACACTGTTTGTCTTTCCAATGAGAATATATTGAAAAGACAATGAGTATAGACTATGCCTCTAACAGTTTAAACGACTAAATATTTTTCTTACTGCTCATTATTTTATTTTTCTTTATACTAAAGGAAACATTTAGTTGATTTATATTTTTCTTCTTTAAGGCTTTGATTTAAAAGAAACAAAAATAAACATAAATACATATGTTCTCTTCTTTCAAATATAAGAAAATACGTTTGCTGAAAGTTATTCTTGGCTAAAGCAGAATTTACTTGTGTGTTATTGACCTATTAAGACTTTTTGTAAAAGTTATGTAATGTATACATACAATTATTGATGATTTAGTAGTGCATTTTTATATACAACATTAAGCAAATGTGACAGAATGATACAAGTACTCAATAGACAGTAGAATAGAAAAATATTGATGGCAGTCTGCTGAAATTTTGATAGTGACTTAAGAGCAATGACAAAATATTTCAGAGTCATACTTCTTTTTAGTCATTAATTGAGAGGATAACCAAAGTAACTGTAAAACCAGATATATCAAGCCAGTCAATGAGCTGTTTAATTATGAAATTATCAATAGGCAGAGATAAAGCTATAAGTAATGTAAAGAGGCTTTTTAAGCAAAACTCATTAAGAGTAGAATTTTGGGGAAATTAATGTAATTTAAAGATAATTATATTAGGACAGATAATCATTAGCCTAATAATGAGACTTTTACCTGATTCACAAAAATTTTCCTGCAACGTTTAATGCTTCATGCTAAAAAAAAAGAAGATGAGTATTTTTGAATTTTCGTCTCCTTTAGGTACTTCTTATTCTCCAATCATTACACTTACTTTGTTATCTCATCCTCTTGGCTCACTAGTCCATCACTAACATATTTTAGGATCTAACAACATTAGTATATAGCAATAGAATAAAGTTATAAACCAAGTATGTTTCCTTTAACAAAGAGTTTTAAGTTTTCTCTAAGAGTAGATTTCATCATTAAATTTATATTTCAACAGCACCATGTTAATCCATTCATGAATAATTTTCATTTAAATATTTTATCTTAAATTAAGCTTTACTCCGCTTGAATTAAACTTTCCCTAAAAATTGTAAACTATGTCATATTGTCAATAACAAGTGTCTGAATATCTGACTGCTCAATTCTATTCTTTTTTATTAATTTATTCAAATAATTAAAAGAAAAATAATTAAAATAATTCACAATTACCATAAATTGAATAAATTAAAGTTAGCAGTCGGTAATATATATTTTGGTGATATATTTTATCTCAGGCAAATTTTACTTTTGACTAAAATGGAGCAATCTATAAAAGATAGAGATCATTTGGTTATGTACAAAGAGAGGGTAAAATACATAATGTAAAGATTATAAATTAGAGTAACAAATTCAATTGTTTTAACAAAATAATTATTTTACAATAACAATTAGAAAACTATTAAGGAAAGTTAACAAACAATATTTACATATCTTTACAAAATGAAAAAATTCATTGATTGAATGAGGTTCAAGTATATACAATTGTAGAGAATATTCTATAGTTTAAGTATTTACAAGATGAACACTGGAACAAAATCACTATTAGTCTACGTTACAGCTAGCAAAACAATTAATATTTCTTGAAGTTGTTTTACCTGAAAAAAAAAAATAGAAAAAATTAAAACATTTAGAAATATAAGTAACACAAATACAATTTATACCAGTAACATGTTCAAAAATATGAAGTTTATAAAAAATTAAAAATGGCATCATGAACAAGGAAAGAGGAGGTTGGATATTATAAATCTGTGCAAGTATAATAAGTGTGTAGGTGCTGGAAACTTCCTAAAAACTTCAGTAGGATGCTTAATTGACTTCGCAGTATTTTACAAATAAGTAAATATTGAACATAACTGCTAAATTAGTTGGACAAGTGTCCCAGGTCTGGTCACCTCTATGCATGCTTATATTCAATGGTAATGTCACTGTGAATAATTAAATTGAAGAAGTTTACCATTTTCAAATGGCTATCACTATTACATAGAACATTTATACCATTATTGGCTAAAGCACTTAAAATTTGGTTTTACTAACATTACTTTAAATATATAAAAATTTTTTCTAAACCAAACTGAACAAGTGAATTCCCACCATTCATTAAGGATGATTGAGTTATCATCCTTAATAAACTAAAAAAGATCTAAGCTCATTTTAGAAGAATAAACTACTAAAATGAGCTTAGATACCTAAAAGAACAATGAAGGTAAAAGTTAATGTCCCTGAGGATGGGGCACTTGGCCAATCTGGATGAGAATGAAGGGGGATGTGGGTGGAACTCAGCATTCCTAGTGCATCATTAAACAACATCCTTATTCTATAAGATAAATGAAAATTCAATTTTGTATCTAATCTGTTCTATAATTAAATATCATGGAAGCTAGAGCATATAAAGGCACACACGCGTGTGCCCCCTCCCCCCCCCCCTCATGCACACGAGTTCTGCTAACCCAAAAATCAGCTTAATCCAAACAGGGAACCACTACTAATATCTCCTAAACCAACTCTCACTTCTGGTCCACCTCTCAATCAGCCTTCAATAACTCAATCAATCTCCAAATTCTACTAAAAACACAACTGAGATGGATCCAGCTGATTTGGAGCATTTTTGACAAATATAGCCATATTTGGGTATTGCTGTCAAATATAGCCTTATTTGGGACCAAATATAGCTCTTTGAGGGACCAGAGGCTGTCCCTCTTTCCACATATATTACAAAGGAAAAATAAATAAATATAATAGCAAAACTAAAATGAATAAACCAACATCTTTCTTCTAAAATATTCTTCCATCATTCCATCCTAATCCACTGGCACAGACCTTGTCTTCCAACTCCAACCCCTAAACCCTCCCCGTCGGCTCAAACGAAGATGGCCCCACGACTTCATGGGGACATAGTCTGTAAATAATTTGAGAGTGTTGTCACTGGTCACCTCCTCTCCTCATGTGACTTTCATTAATGTCATTTATTTTCTATTATAGATTGTTATCAAATTACAAAATGTTTTTATTTATTTTTAACAGAATGTAATATATAAATAAAGGTTATATATTTAAAAAAAAATCTTCCTTATTACACTATCTCACCGATTAATAAATATAACCATCTTTTACTATGGAGTTATAACCCAGATTTTAGAAAAAAAAAAAAAAAAATNAAAAAAAAAAAAAAAAAAAAAATACAGAATAAAAACAACAAAAAAACAAGTGACATCCACTATTCTGAGCTGGTATTTACAGGAGCAATACAAGACAGAGTAGAAATGCTTGTTCATCTTGTCTACACCTGTTCCCGGCAAGTCAACTGATTTTAACTCACAATCAAGGAATTATTTCAACTGAATGCTATATTCGACATCAAGAACTGAAATCCCTCCAACAAAAATATGTTCAACAGACTATCTAGGCAATTAAAGGATACGATCAGTTCTAAAAAGCAGAAAAATTCAGCAATTATATCATATCCATTCACTCACAAAGAACAATTTTTGAATTTTTAGTAAAATATTATATTTTAAAATACAAAGATCAGACTTGGGCCAGGAGTGATTCAGAAAAAGAAGATTAGTTTGCATCCTAATTTCTGACCGTATTTTAAAAATTTTGATCTGTAACAATTTTTCAAAAGTTACGTCATGGTACCAATGCAAATAACTTGATTTTATTATGGGAAATCATGTAAAAAAAAAAAAGTTTTAAAATAAATCTTGAATTTATTATATGTACATATTTGTTATATGTTAAACCTTTTATACGAACTTGGTTTACTAACTTAGAAATAGACTTTATAAGAATAGGTAAAAATTGGTTTCACAATTAGACAGAAAAAAGTAGGCAAAGAAAATATAATTATTATGCAAGTGTAGAAAAATAATTAATTTACATGAAGAAGTAATCTAATGGGATTTAATAACTATATATAAGCAAATTAACTCTTAGAAATTTTGATGAAGTTTTTACAACCCTTAATATTTAAATATTCAAATGATATAATTATATATGGTAATTACCAAAGATTATGACGGAGCTGTTATGTAAGAGATCCAAGAGCAGGCGGGAGGTTACCTGCGCCGATCATCTATACCTGAAGAGATAAAATGAATAAGATGCAGAAAGACTTACAATTAGATACATTAACACATGGAGAAATAACTATTGTCAAAATACATTTTAGTTTAAATTAAGCGATTAGAGAGGAAGGCTCCTAGATTTGTGTGAAATCAATCCAAAATATTCATTTTGTGTAGAAGCATTCCTGATTTAATTAAAACTAAGAGTAATTAGTTAAAATTATACTAATGAAGTAATATTGAGCTCCACCACACCTGATTTGTCAAACGAGTGAAAATTGCACCAAATTGACTTAAGTTTGGAAACTCACAAAATATATTAAGGTTTGAATGGAAATTATTTCAGTTGAACTATTTCCACTAGGTGAGTGGAACTTGAGTAAAATAGTTCTAAAATTTTTAAATCTGAGAAAGTATCACATCTCATCAGACTGTTTAATTTTAAGAGAAAAGTAAAGTTAAACATTTTTGCACCCCATATACAAAAAATAAATTTTAGTTGTTGTGATTTTTGGAATCTAATGTAAATAATAAGTCTGGTCTGCCAGCCTTTAGTGCTTAGGTTACCCTAAACCTTCCTGAAGTAGGGCTGCTCTACATTTGACCAATCAAGGTTTTCATAAAAGTTATTTGATTGTATTGTTGAGTTACATCAAGGAAGCACAATGCCTAATTATGCTGTGTGACTTATCAAATATTTGTTTAATCTGTAAACAAATTTATATTGTTTCATTAATCATAACCAAATACAGCTTAATAATTAAAAATACTTTATGTACTGGCATACTTGACATTTCAGGTAATCCCCTATTCTTATTTGTCAGATTTTACTCCTTGAAACACACCCATATTTCAATTTACATTTAATAGAGATGGAAAATTTTGGGAAAAAAAAAAATCAAACTAATTATGACTTCAAAGGAAATTGAAGGAATTAAACTTGTGGTTTAGGTAAACCATCAATCCTAATTGTTCAATTTCTAAAATATTTCTTTTATCAATCAATAAATCTATATTATTTCATCTCTTATCTAAATATGACACTGAAAAAATATATATTATTCACATTTAACATTTCAGGTAATCTCCCACTCCTATTAGTCCAATTTTGCTCAATAATGTACTTAGCCTTTCATTTTGAAATTAAAAGCAACCTGCCACATTTACTGATCTGAATTTTTTTTCCCCTGCAACACTTTTGGGTCTGCCTACAGGTATGAATAGAATACTTCCTATTCTAACACCCATGACCCTGGATAGGCTTTTTATTTATAGATTACAAGCCTGCCCTTAATAGAACACAAACCTACCATCATGATTAAGAATGAATGAATATAAGAATAACAATGTGAAGCACCTTAAAAACCTAAACTTTTTTAAGGATCAACTAACAGTTATTATAAGTATAAATAATCATATGCTGTTTTAATTATTAAAATTAATTTGAGCAGTGATAAAGTATCTTATATAATTTAATACATGCTATAAAAATTTGGAGCATCTAAACCAAATAAATTCACTCTGGTCAGGGTTAATCATCTGGAATAACAAGGAACATTATTACGATAAACATGGAGAAATATTTTCATGTTATTTATTAATTTTTAATACTAGTAGCATCAAGAGCCATGTGACCATCAGTAATGTAGACAATGCCAGATTTGAATAGGGATGAAAGGAGAAATAAAAATTAATACGCATAAATTAACAACAAAATAACAATTTAACTAAGTAAAATTTACAACAGATTTAAATAAATTACTAAAAACAGTTATGTATACAACCTATAAGCTATATACATAAATAAAGTAATTGTGAACATAATGATTCATTCCTTTCAGTGAATACTACTTCTAGCTCAAAGCTAGGACGTACAGAAATAAGTGATAGTTTCATGATTAGTCCCACATTTTGAACGAAACTTAACTTCTGGAGCCACATGCATGATGAGGGACCCTTGAAAGAAGCTCCAGGCATCCTTTTTTTTCCTTTTTTTTTTTCAATGTTTAGAAAGTATAGAGTAATTGATTCTGGTACACCCACAAAAGAATTTCCCAATAATGATTTGAAATAAACATAAGCTCTAGATGTTAAATACCAGGTCATTAGTTTATGATTTTTATTTTTATACTAGACCCTTTGTTGTTCAATGGATTAACTTTAATTCAGTTCTCTTAAAGCTCTCGAGTTGACTAGTCAAAAATGATTCCAGTGGGAACTCGTGTAGGTTAATTTTGTTTTATGACTATAAGCTCGAATTAAAAGCTATTGAAGCTGCCTAAAAAAAAGTATGTTCTGTTTTTGAAAAAGATACTCTCTTTGAGTAGGAGGCATAATTTTGGTTTGCCTAATTTTGTGCATGAAACTCATTCAGGCTGGCCAAATGAAGTTGATATAGAGGGAGTTTGAAGAATAATTGAGTTTGATTCTCACCAAAGTTGTCCAGAGGTGGCCTTAAGACTTAATATTTCTCTAACTACTGCCTTGGAATAATCTCCATCAACTTAGAAAAGTGAAAAAAATAGATAAATGGATTCTTCATGAACTTACAGAAGCCAATAAGAAAAGCCGTTTAACAATTGCATCTTCTTTAGCATCATGCATAAAAACTGAACCCTTTTTAGACCAGATTATCACCTCCAACAACGAATGGGTTTGTACAATAATTTTAGATGATCATGTCAGTAGTTGTTGCAGACAAGAAACCATAAAATTTTCCAAAACTGATCTCCATCCAAGGAAAGTATCGCTAATTTTTTTTTGTATAGCCAGAGCATTTTAAGATTAAATTAATTTCTAGCTTAATTAATAGAAAACAGCCTCTACTTTTCCAGGTCAATGCCGAGACACGCACTGCCAAATTGACTGAAATTGGTTGGCAAATTTCGCTACATCCACCCTACTCCCCTGACCTTTCACCTACTGATTACCATCTGTTTAGATGTCTGGGCAACCTTCTCAGAAAGAAATTTTTCAATAACCGAGAAAGGCTATTATCCACATTGAATGAGTATTTCTTTAGAAAAAATCAGCTGCTTTTTTAAAGAAGTAATTTGGGATTTACCATTACATTGGGAGAACATTATTGATTATAACAGAGAATATTTGAATAAATAAATGTATTTATCAGTAATTATTTGTTTATTTTATATTTTCCTGATAAAAATCACAGAAGTTTTTGAATGGTACTTTTAGTTTGAGAAATATCAAAGAAAACACAGTTTTATTAAAATTCAAAAAAATCATGGTCAAGTATGGTTCATATTGGTTAAGCCTTGAGTTTCATGCTTAGGATGAAATAATAAGATGGGTCTTGCCACAATTACTTATTCTGCCCTAAAGAACCACATTTAGAAATTACAAAAGATAATGCCCAAATGGAATTAATATTCATGTAAATAAATAAAGGAGTGTATATATTAAAAAAAAAAAGCTTTAATAAATTCAAGATACTAAAGGACTGAAAATGTTTTGATCCTATTTAATACTTACCAATAATTAGTAATCCTTTTAGAGCAATCCCATCAACTTCTTTTTTAAAAAAAACCACTTTTGAAAGAAGTCATGCACTGGTACAGATATCAGGGATTCCTTATCTTTTTTAGATAGATAAAATGGTTCATTACTTGGGATGCTGATGATAATGAAATTAGAGCACTCAAAAGAGAAAAAATAAACTAAAAGTTTTTATTTTAAATAAAAATCTTTACTGTCCTCCTCACACTTAGTCCTTGACAACTGCAAACAGCCTAAATAAATGGTCTCATAGACTAGCGCCATTTTTAGAACTTTGAAGAGTTGGATGATGGTGTACAATTCTTTACTTACAAACTCAACAACGCCTTTCTTTGGAAGGCAAATTTGAAACCCATTTTAACTCGCTTCACTACAAATTAATACAATGATTCAATTACAAATCTCATACTGGATAGGCGTCAAGCTAGAGCCATGTTCCAGAAATACAGGTATCCCTTAGATCGTAGGAAGTTAACCAACTATCCCATCTCGTAAAACAAAAACTAGGTGTTTTTATGAAAAAAGGCTCTTAATAGTTACTTGTCAAACCTCTCAGCAGAGTACAAATCCCTTTGAAGTGCCACTCACATAATTCTGAAATATCAGCTGTTAAGGAGCCCGTATTATGAGAGGCAATCATTATCATCAGATGATTGCTAGTGGAGGAAGAAAAGGGAAGCGTCGTGGTGCACCCATGACCCCTCCTGATGATGAGGCGGCATTCTGCCAGTAGCTCTCCCTTGGTGAGAGACCAATTACAACCACGACCCAGCACCTCTCAAGGAGTGACCCCCCCCCCCCCCGCCAACGAAGTGACAGATAGGAATAAAAACCTATCACCTTTCACAACTGTCAATCCTTTTTAGCCTCTTCATCCAATTTTGCTCAATAATGTACTTAGCCTTTCATTTTGAAATTAAAAGCAACCTGCCACATTTACTGATCTGAATTTTTTTTCCCCTGCAACACTTTTGGGTCTGCCTACAGGTATGAATAGAATACTTCCTATTCTAACACCCATGACCCTGGATAGGCTTTTTATTTATAGATTACAAGCCTGCCCTTAATAGAACACAAACCTACCATCATGATTAAGAATGAATGAATATAAGAATAACAATGTGAAGCACCTTAAAAACCTAAACTTTTTTAAGGATCAACTAACAGTTATTATAAGTATAAATAATCATATGCTGTTTTAATTATTAAAATTAATTTGAGCAGTGATAAAGTATCTTATATAATTTAATACATGCTATAAAAATTTGGAGCATCTAAACCAAATAAATTCACTCTGGTCAGGGTTAATCATCTGGAATAACAAGGAACATTATTACGATAAACATGGAGAAATATTTTCATGTTATTTATTAATTTTTAATACTAGTAGCATCAAGAGCCATGTGACCATCAGTAATGTAGACAATGCCAGATTTGAATAGGGATGAAAGGAGAAATAAAAATTAATACGCATAAATTAACAACAAAATAACAATTTAACTAAGTAAAATTTACAACAGATTTAAATAAATTACTAAAAACAGTTATGTATACAACCTATAAGCTATATACATAAATAAAGTAATTGTGAACATAATGATTCATTCCTTTCAGTGAATACTACTTCTAGCTCAAAGCTAGGACGTACAGAAATAAGTGATAGTTTCATGATTAGTCCCACATTTTGAACGAAACTTAACTTCTGGAGCCACATGCATGATGAGGGACCCTTGAAAGAAGCTCCAGGCATCCTTTTTTTTCCTTTTTTTTTTTCAATGTTTAGAAAGTATAGAGTAATTGATTCTGGTACACCCACAAAAGAATTTCCCAATAATGATTTGAAATAAACATAAGCTCTAGATGTTAAATACCAGGTCATTAGTTTATGATTTTTATTTTTATACTAGACCCTTTGTTGTTCAATGGATTAACTTTAATTCAGTTCTCTTAAAGCTCTCGAGTTGACTAGTCAAAAATGATTCCAGTGGGAACTCGTGTAGGTTAATTTTGTTTTATGACTATAAGCTCGAATTAAAAGCTATTGAAGCTGCCTAAAAAAAAGTATGTTCTGTTTTTGAAAAAGATACTCTCTTTGAGTAGGAGGCATAATTTTGGTTTGCCTAATTTTGTGCATGAAACTCATTCAGGCTGGCCAAATGAAGTTGATATAGAGGGAGTTTGAAGAATAATTGAGTTTGATTCTCACCAAAGTTGTCCAGAGGTGGCCTTAAGACTTAATATTTCTCTAACTACTGCCTTGGAATAATCTCCATCAACTTAGAAAAGTGAAAAAAATAGATAAATGGATTCTTCATGAACTTACAGAAGCCAATAAGAAAAGCCGTTTAACAATTGCATCTTCTTTAGCATCATGCATAAAAACTGAACCCTTTTTAGACCAGATTATCACCTCCAACAACGAATGGGTTTGTACAATAATTTTAGATGATCATGTCAGTAGTTGTTGCAGACAAGAAACCATAAAATTTTCCAAAACTGATCTCCATCCAAGGAAAGTATCGCTAATTTTTTTTTGTATAGCCAGAGCATTTTAAGATTAAATTAATTTCTAGCTTAATTAATAGAAAACAGCCTCTACTTTTCCAGGTCAATGCCGAGACACGCACTGCCAAATTGACTGAAATTGGTTGGCAAATTTCGCTACATCCACCCTACTCCCCTGACCTTTCACCTACTGATTACCATCTGTTTAGATGTCTGGGCAACCTTCTCAGAAAGAAATTTTTCAATAACCGAGAAAGGCTATTATCCACATTGAATGAGTATTTCTTTAGAAAAAATCAGCTGCTTTTTTAAAGAAGTAATTTGGGATTTACCATTACATTGGGAGAACATTATTGATTATAACAGAGAATATTTGAATAAATAAATGTATTTATCAGTAATTATTTGTTTATTTTATATTTTCCTGATAAAAATCACAGAAGTTTTTGAATGGTACTTTTAGTTTGAGAAATATCAAAGAAAACACAGTTTTATTAAAATTCAAAAAAATCATGGTCAAGTATGGTTCATATTGGTTAAGCCTTGAGTTTCATGCTTAGGATGAAATAATAAGATGGGTCTTGCCACAATTACTTATTCTGCCCTAAAGAACCACATTTAGAAATTACAAAAGATAATGCCCAAATGGAATTAATATTCATGTAAATAAATAAAGGAGTGTATATATTAAAAAAAAAAAGCTTTAATAAATTCAAGATACTAAAGGACTGAAAATGTTTTGATCCTATTTAATACTTACCAATAATTAGTAATCCTTTTAGAGCAATCCCATCAACTTCTTTTTTAAAAAAAACCACTTTTGAAAGAAGTCATGCACTGGTACAGATATCAGGGATTCCTTATCTTTTTTAGATAGATAAAATGGTTCATTACTTGGGATGCTGATGATAATGAAATTAGAGCACTCAAAAGAGAAAAAATAAACTAAAAGTTTTTATTTTAAATAAAAATCTTTACTGTCCTCCTCACACTTAGTCCTTGACAACTGCAAACAGCCTAAATAAATGGTCTCATAGACTAGCGCCATTTTTAGAACTTTGAAGAGTTGGATGATGGTGTACAATTCTTTACTTACAAACTCAACAACGCCTTTCTTTGGAAGGCAAATTTGAAACCCATTTTAACTCGCTTCACTACAAATTAATACAATGATTCAATTACAAATCTCATACTGGATAGGCGTCAAGCTAGAGCCATGTTCCAGAAATACAGGTATCCCTTAGATCGTAGGAAGTTAACCAACTATCCCATCTCGTAAAACAAAAACTAGGTGTTTTTATGAAAAAAGGCTCTTAATAGTTACTTGTCAAACCTCTCAGCAGAGTACAAATCCCTTTGAAGTGCCACTCACATAATTCTGAAATATCAGCTGTTAAGGAGCCCGTATTATGAGAGGCAATCATTATCATCAGATGATTGCTAGTGGAGGAAGAAAAGGGAAGCGTCGTGGTGCACCCATGACCCCTCCTGATGATGAGGCGGCATTCTGCCAGTAGCTCTCCCTTGGTGAGAGACCAATTACAACCACGACCCAGCACCTCTCAAGGAGTGCCCCCCCCCCCCCGCCAACGAAGTGACAGATAGGAATAAAAACCTATCACCTTTCACAACTGTCAATCCTTTTTAGCCTCTTCAAAACATTACTGGAGAGGAGATGGAGACCACCACCCAATGTATACCCCGATCACCTCCCATTTTTGTTAGAAACGTACAAAATTTTTGCCTAATGGATATACACTTGTGTTAACCGTCAACATGACACTGAAATAATGCCAGATAGCCCAGAAACCTACAGAGGTATAGTGAGCTATTTGAAAGAGGCAAACGCCCAGCATCTCACTTACCAACTAAAGGAAGAACGTGCAGTTAGAGTCGTCATCCGTCACCTCCACCACTTAACCTCTCCTGATAATATCAAAGAGGAGCTCACTGAACTTGGCTTCCAGGTCAGAAGTGCCATCAACATCACAACAAGCAGGCCTCGTAATGACAGTTATATAAATACTTCGTTGCCCTTGTTCTTTGTGTATCTCGAGCTCACAAGCAATATAAATGAGATTTACAATATTATCTCACTTTGGCATAGCAGATTACGAGTGGAGAAGCCCCTCCCTCGAAGAGACATAGTTCAGTGCCACAAATGCCAAGATTACGGTCACACTAAAAGATACTGTGAGTATGGTGCCCGATGTGTCAAATTTGGGGGGACACATCTCATAGGGGACTGTCAGAAGTCTCACAGTACACCTGCTGTCTGCGCCTTTAGCCAGGAAAACCATCTCGCCAATTATAAAGGCTGCCAGTTCTACAAAGATTTGAGGCAGCGGATCCAGCCCACCAGACAGCCGGACTTAGCACCTGTAGCTCGAAGACCCCCACCACCCTCAACCAGAAAAGTGGACTCAGGTTATTCTTATGCAAAGGCGACCTTCCAGCCCAGACAAGAAGAACCTTTTCTTCAATGTCTCCTGTCATCTCTCTCTCCACCATCAATATCTAATGATTTCCAATCTATGCTCCACTCCTTTTTCTCAGAATTTTGTACCCTCATCACTCCTCTCCTAAACCTATTGACAGCGGTAGTCTCTAATATGACTTCCTCGTCTGGCAGTAAATTAACTCCTCCTTTCCTAGATCCTTTTCTGTCCACCTCTGGAATGCTAACGGCATTCAAACACACGACTCAAACTAACACTAGAAGACAAATGTATAGACGTACTCTTACTTACTGAAACACGACTAACAAAAAATAAAAACTCAACATACCAGGCTATACAACTTACCGAACTGATCACCCTCAGGGACGAGCTCATGGTGGAACTGAGCTCCTAATTCGCACTTCCCATACTCATTATTTAACCTTCCACTCCTACAGACTCGCTCCCAATTCAGTGTCCATCAATACTTCCACTTCCCCAATTAACTTTTCTTCAGTATATTGCCCTCCTAACAAATCTGTCACCTCAGGCCAATTCCAAGATCATTTTAAATCTTTATATTCCCTTTTCCTCTCTGGCCGAGGTTATAATGCGAAACATCTGCAGTGGGGCACTCCCCAACTCCCGTGGCATGCTCTGTATAATGCTATCTCCTCTCATAATTTCTCCACTCCAAGTCCATCATTTCCCACCATTGGCCCACCGAAGTAAACCTCCTTCCTGATATCCTAGATTTTTACATATATAAAAATCTTATTACCAACCATCACTCTGTAAAACATTAAATGAACTTTCCTCTGACCACAACCCTGTCCTCCTTACACTGTCTCTAACACCTATCCCTAGACAATTGCCACCAACCCTTATAAGTGGTCCCATTGACTGACCACTTTTTAGAACTCTCCTAGAAGAGTTACTTGACCTCGGAATCTCCTTAAAAACCTCTGAAGAGCTGGATGATGGTGTCCAGTTCTTCAATACAAAGATTCATCAATGTTTGGAAGGCTAACTTAAAACCCACCAGCACCCACTACACTGTAAATTTAGTTGAACCCCTCCCGGATTACATTAAAAACCTCATACAAGCTAAGCGTCAAGCTCGAGTCCTGTTTCCGAGGTACAGACATACCTCAGATACCTATGAGTTCAACCAGCTATCTCATCTCGCAAAGCAAAAACTAGGTGCTTTACGAAATAAGGCATTTAATGCCTACCTGTCTAGCCTCTCAAAAGGAGACAAATCCCTCTGGACTGCTCCAGGATTCTGAAGTATCATGAACCTTCTGCCACCTTACGTCGAGAAGATGGTTCCTGGGCCTCTTCCAACAAAGACAAGGCTCAAATGTTTGCCCAGCATCTAAAGCAAACATTCACTCCTCATCCAGATCCCGATAACTTGTCCTATAAAGCAGAGGTTGAGGAGTCACTGGATATACCATTACCAATGTCCTTACCGATTAAGGCAGTGACACCTTCTGAAGTCAAGTACATTATTAAACATCTGCCTAAGCGCAAAGAACCCGGCTATGACTGTATCACCGGGTTAATACTTCAAAATCTATCCCAAAAAGTGATTGTTTTTCTCACTTACCTCTATAATTGTGTCCTTCAACCACCCATTTTCCACTTCTTTGGAAATTTTCTTAAATAATCCTATTTCCCAAACCCGGTAAACCTTCTTCTAACACATTATTCTATCGACCAATTAGCCTTCTTCCTTTACTTTCAAAGCTATTTGAGAAAGTTCTTTTAAAACGAATAATACCTAAAATAACTTCCTTAAATATTCTTCTTAATCACTAGTTCGGCTTCCGATACCCATCATTCTACTGTCCAGCAGGTGTTTCGCATTGTAGACATCATTTCCTCTTCCCTCGAGTGAAAATAATTTTGTCCTGGTGCATTCTTAGATATCACTCAAGCATTTGACCAAGTATGGCATACTGGTCTATAATATAAGCTGAAGTCCATATTTCTAAGTACTATCAACCTAATCCTCAAATCTTATCTTTTTAACCATTTCTTTAGGGTCTGTCAAGGATCAGATTACTCCGAACACCTTGGACCTATTCTTTATACTGCAGACATCCCTACTCATCCTATTACTCTTTTAGCTCTCTTTACAGATGACAAAGCGACCCTCTCCTCCCATCCGGATTCCAAAACCGCTTCTAACATTTTACAAAACCATCTTGATGCTATTCAGCAGTGGTGCAGTAAATGGAGAATTCCAAATGCGTACTGATAAATTTTCAACTAAGAAAAGATTCTCCTGATAATGTTACATACAATAATATCCCAATACCTCTCTCTGATTCAGTCTGTTACCTTGGGTTCCACTTTGACTCACGACTCAACTGGAATGAACATACTAAAATCAAGCAACAAGAACTCAACAGATGCCACGGACTCTTATACAGCCTTAGAAATAGGCGCTCACACCTCCCATTAGAAAATAAATTGGCCACCTACGGTGGGGTGCAGCTAAGCCTTCCAATATCCAACAAATACAATCCTTTCTGTCCAAAATTCTCAGAATAATTGCTCTCTCTGCTTATGTGTCCAACTCTACCCTTCATCATGACCTTTGACCTTTTGTCAAAGACCTTATCTCCATCCCTTTCAAGCTCTTCCATAGTGAACTCCAATTTCATCCCAATCCATATGCCTAATCCCTGTGTCATTGAACTCCAATCCTCACAATCCTCCCCGGCAACTAAAACGGAGATGGCCTCGCGACCTCTTGGGCATTAATGCCTAAACTTATTGGGAGTGGGGTTAATGGGCCTCTTCTCCCTGCAGAGTGATGACCATTTTTTTTTTTTTTACTTCTTCAATGTAGAATTAGTAAAGATCTTTTTTCGAAAGGTATTTATTGAAGGTCGTGTCATGGTCCAACATGAATAGTTTGATTTCCCAATGAAAATCTGCTAAAAATATGTCTTCATCGTAGAAGTCTTGCCATTATCCCTCCGGCTTTTGGGGGCGCCACGATAGCACATGATATTCGGTTCCCGTAACCCTGGGGCTGAAGTTCAAATCCCGCCTTGTGCAAGCTTTATGGATAAATTAAAGCTTGTTCGCAGCCATAGATGTTTAGAATGAGATGGCAATCTGCAGATAGTCCCTTCTTCCATGACCCTAAGTGTTAAAATAAATAAATAAATAAACTCATTTACTCTTGTACATATATATATATGATCAATGATGTTCACGTAGGCTTCGTCGGTCGTCAGATGTATTTACCATTTCATCTTCCGGGTTGGACCGAGTCAAATTGTTCTTATTTGCCGAGCTTTCGCACATCATGTGATGGCTTCTTCAGGGCTTCTTCAACTCTCATTCTCTTTTCAGCCCTGAAGAAGCCATCACATGATGTGCGAAAGCTCGGCAAATAAGAACAATTTGACTCGGTCCAACCCGGAAGATGANTCAGCCCTGAAGAAGCCATCACAGGATGTGCGAAAGCTCGGCAACTATTAACAATTTGACACAGTCCAACCCGGAAGAAGAAACTAAATACAATTTACAAGATGTTAAGTAACAGAAAGTAATAAATAAAGATTTATTAAAAAAAAAAAAAATTATTATGCCATTATTTAAAATAATTCAATTTTTTTATTTATGCATATTTTTAAATAAAAATTTATGAGAAATAAGATTTATTATAGAATAAATATGTATAATTAACAAATCACAATTTCTAGATTCATGAATGGTTTTATATTAATATTTATGATACCAGGTTAGCTGAGGGGATTACCTGGAGGACCTTAGCTTAGCTATGCCATAGCTATCCTTAGCTTAGCTTAGCCTTAGCCATCCCTTAGCTTAGCTTAGCCTTAGTTATACATTAGCTAGCTATTTGGTCTCTTAATGGTGGGAGTTTAATTTCTGGACAGTACAGGCTTTTGTCCTGCAATAAATAATTAATACCAGGAAATTTATCAAAGATGCTAGGGACAATTGAGGATAATACATTCATTGGCTAAACATTGATTTTCATAAATAGTTTAAAATGTAACACACTGTTAGAAAGCTGATTATTTTACAATTTAATAATTTAAAAGTAAATTATATTTTACGTTGCCCTTTAGTATTATTGTGGAATTTATTTATTCTAGCACGCCATATAGCTGCAATTTTTGGTAATAAACGATTCAGAAATTTGGGCTAAAACACATTTTAAGTTTTAAATTTTATTTAATAATAATAATTTAACATTTTAAATAATATTATTGATTGAAATCTAACCTTTTGATCTATCAAAATCGCAAAATACATGTCTTTCTTCATCTTATTAGCTACACATTTATACCATGTAAATATATTTAATATGACTATTTATAAGTAATACATAGATATTTTCACATGCTTCATTTTAATTAAGCTTCATTATTGTTGCTAAGGACTGATAGCTTTTGGAATAGTTTTATCAATCTAATATAATAACATTCATATTATTATGCATAATATGTATTAGCAAGAACATTTAAACAATAAATTTATAAAATTAACAGTTTTCCAAAAAATTTTGTTAAAAAGAAAACTATCTAATTGTCCTGCATTACAGATTAATAGAATGGTAAGAGTCTTTACAGATAATTTTAAACCATGAGAGTATTAAGAAAATTATAGCTATACAAATAAAGCAAAGCCATATTTCATGCAATTTTAGGGAATTATCAATTCATTCATTACAAGGAGCTAAAGTATTGTTAAGATAGTAATGGTATATTGTAATGTAGTATTGGTAAGAATAATTAAGAAGAAAAGTCTACTCACCATCTGGAGGAGAAGGATTCAAAGGTTTGTTCCTGTTTAGCCCTGATGGTCCAGATTGAATGATTTCTAATAAAGGAGGTTCATTAATGGAAGCTGGTAAAACAGAGGCAGAAGAGGGGCTGCTTACAGTATCATTAGTTCTAGGGGAATGTTGATCAGCTTCATTACTGGGGGCGGGGGTTAAGCCATGCCAGAAATCCAGACTTTCTCGGCGTTTACGGCATTGGTCAGTACATTTTGGACCACTGTGGCACAAAACTTTAAAATGCCTTGTTTTTTTCCATAAAACCTAAATAAAAAAGTTTTTATTAAAGCACTGACATTTTAATTATGAAAGTTTTCTCAATAAAACAATAGAAAGTGTTAAATAGAAAATTGCAAGAATTTAATTATTAAAATAATTATTCTCATAAGATAAAGATCATTAATAAGAATATATCATGATTTAATACAATTAATTAAATTGAAGTAATAATTTTATACAGGTAAAAAAACAACAACATATTATTGAATCTAAAATAATTCACAAGTATTCCATAACAAAGTAATAAAATAAAAGCTAAATGATAACACTATTGATGTTACAGAGAAAAGTAACTTTTCATGCCTGCTCCGAGTATGCTAAATGTTATCTAAGCTTTATAGTTATGTCATAGTCTTATCTAAAATTTCAATAGAAAATGGATTTAAGATAATTAATTATCATACTTACTTAACCAACTACCTCCCAATCTAATAAAATAAAATATTACACATTGGTGAGTATTTAAAATAGTTATAGCACTTCTCTCTTTCACACACATATACACACACGAACACATGCATGCACACACACGAAATATCATTTTAATGCTAATGTGACTTATAAAACAACAAGCTATCAAATTTAGTGATCTTAGTAAAGTCTTGTGAAGTATTTGCGTACAATTTTTTTAATACTTTTAATATGCAATGTAAATATGCTACTTTTTCATATTGAGGAAATATATCTCATTTATATAAATATTTATATNAAAAGTAGACTAAAATGCCGACAGTTTCAGAATATTTTATTCTTTCTTCAGGGCCTACATCACAACAGAAAATGAAACTATATAAAAGGCCAGTCATATGGTAACAATATAAATTATTAGTCAAAAATAACTTATTTACCATTAATCAAATATTAAAATTACTATTATATAAATAGTATGAGTTGAAAAAAAATTGAGCTAAAAAATAAAAATAATATAGAGATAATTGAAAGAGAAATAGACAACAAAAATAGAAAGTTTTATGAAGCGGTACATGTTATGTGGGACGATGATTCTTTTAATTATAGACGGGATACTCAATAGATAGGTGAAAAAAAAAATATTGACAGGGGTTGCAAAGAAGTGCAAATGTGGATGAATAGCTCAGAGAGAGTTGGAAGGTGGTAAAAGGGATAAGGAAAGCCGAGATGCGATAAATCAGTCAAGACCTGCGACCAGTCTACCCTAGGTTTTTGAATAGAAGTAACAGAAATTTTCACTTTAATTTGTCCATTTTTATTTTTATTGTTATTTTTTAAAATGTAGAACATTTTTTTGCCTAAATTATTTATTTTGTAACCCACATTATTTATATAATAGTAACTTTAATATTTGACTACTTGCAAGTATTATATTTCTAAATAATTAGTTGTATTGTAAACATATGACGTATAATATTCTGCCATATTCTGTTGTAATGAAGGCCCTAAAAAAGGGATTACATATTCTGAAACTGTCGGCATTTTAGATGACCATGGTTAACACAGAGAATGTGGGATGTGGGTGCCAGTCACAGGAGAAAAATCTATTTTACTCCTGTAACTGATACCTACATCCCACATTCTCTATGTTAACCATGGTTATCTTGAATATGTTATTTATTTACATTAGTATATTTAAGACTGATCGAAGGCAGTTATATTGTGATCCTACAAATATATGTTGTGTTTAGAGTGGGTGGGAAAAAATATTTAATAGTTCTAAACATCTTAGAAATATAACCTATAGGACTGTGAAAGCGACATTGTCAAAGACGATTCTTGTGAAGATACGGTGCCACTACTTAAAAATCTAACTACAAATTGAACGAAAGAGGAAGAGTCAATAAAAGACAATTAAATTACAAGTGAATGAGTAAATGAAATTAAACCTCATTCATTTTAGTTCAACCATAGTCAAGATAGAACTGAGAAAAAAAAAAGAAGAGGGAAATAGTACAATGTACTCACTACCAGTGCAATGTTTAAACATTTAAAGGACATTGCAACCACTCTTCTCACTTGGTCAAATGTGGACAAGACCGTAATACTATTAATACTCAGGAAACTCCAGTGTTATGTCCAACTTGTGGATGTAAATAACAAATTATAAGGACTGTCAAACCTTTCAGACTTCTCATTTGGTCTAGAATTCTTAAAAAAATACAAAACAAAAGAAAACTGGAACTCATTTCAGATTCCAATACCAATCCATACCACCCAATTCATATATTTTTAACTAACTCAAGAATAGATCTGAAAAAAAAAAAAAATTTGTTGATTATATAGTTAGTATGTCTTTGAACCCAGCAGTACCTGGGCACAGAATTCTTGGAGGTTAGCCAGACCTTTGACAAGTCTGGTACCTGGGGCTTTTCTTTAAAATAAAAACAAATTTTCCTAGACATACACTACCACCTTACTCTAATTCAACAGACAGTGCATAATAACTACGCTGTTTATTGCCAATGAACCGGATCCGATCATATCCATATTACTCTACAATCTTTCCTTTAAGATAGGTTCTTCTCTGTTCAGGTAAGGAATGAGCCCACCCTAGCCAGAAAAGTAAGGAGTGCCACAAGGATCATGGCCAAATAGCCACCTTACTATTCATTAAATACTCTTCAGCAAAGCCCTCCTCAGCTGATATTTTCAGATGGCTGCAGACGTGAAAACTGGTGCAATAGATATCTATACTCAATCTCCATACTTACTAAAGCCCAAATGATTTACAGACATAAAGGAAAACATATAGATCCATTTACAAATAATACAATTATAATAAAAACCCATGGATGACTAATTATGCTCCACGCTTAGTAGGCAATATCACAGTTCATACAATAATTGCAATTATAAACCACCACATAAAATATTTAACAATAAGCTACACAGAGTCAACTCATAGTTACATTACATTTAACTGAAAATACAACCAAATGACTAAGGGGTTCTGCTGCCTAGCAAGAAACTCTCCCTCATGACATTCAAGTCACTTGACATATTTTATGCGCCACATTATTTGTATTTAATGTATCAATAAAATATAAGAAGTCCACACAAAAAACCAATTTTAAAAATTCAAAATAAGATAATTTTATCAAAATGATGTAATAAAATAATTTTTATTACAAAATACACATCTGTCCTAAAATATTATTCAGCAAATTTTTGTTATTGACACTGAAAGATTTTTCAAAGAATTATATAATCCAAATAATTTTCTTTTTTTAAATAAATGTTTATTTTTTAGTTTAAAAAAGAGTTAGTAGCTGGCATTAAAATAAACTTCCAAGATATTTAAAAAAAACTTTTCTACTTAATTTTTGAAAATATGGTTGGTGATTGGTTGACCATCGAGTATTACGTGCCAGAAATTAACCAAGGTTTCTTCCAGTATGAGAAAAATAAAATACTCCAAATTTATTGGGTAATTGTTTTATTTTATTATTGCCAATGTTTCAACTTAACTTGTAAGTCATCATCAGGGCGATAATGATGTATGATGAAATCTCCAAGGGAGGTTTCTGGTCACATCACAGACAGGGATTAATCATCATATGCAAACTTTTACAACCGAAAAATTATTTTAATTAATTTCATTACACTTTTAAATGATTTCCCATCTAATTCACTTAAATGGGAGGAGAGTAACTTCTAAGAAGAGGAGAACATTGCCTGAAGAATTTCAGATAAAGAAGAAAAAAAAAATACTGTGCCCATAAAGTAGAATTGAAAGCTGAGAATAGTTGAAAGTAGATTAAAAATATATCCCGGAAAGGGACTTTCTTGGCCGAATGTCCAGATGATGGCAAAAAGTTGGATTAACAATCTGCAATTCAATCACTTTAAGTAAATTAAATTATGAATAAGGTGCTATAGTAAATTTAAAAAATGCAAATGAACCTTAATTGATATAAAAGGAAATGTACCTTGTATCAAGTTTTCATTCTTCAACCTCAGATAGATAAAGAACTTATTAAAATGAACAAGTATCTTTATTATAAAATTTAACTAATATAACAAACACAAGCCTGAATTTAAAATTATTGTGCACCAGATCTAAAAATAAATTTATAAATTCAAGAGTAATGGTATAATTTAATAATTATAAATTTAATTGAAAAAATATACATATATTTTTAAAACACAAAATAGTTATTAAAATTACAGCATTGAACAAAAGGGTTCAAAATTTTACAGTGCCTTAAATTCATTTGAATAAAAAGATGGAAGATGTCTCAAATACTTCTTTCTTCTTTATTGAATCTTGAATACATTTTAAAATGAGAAATAAATTACGTGTAATTTAAAGTGTAAAAATATCTATTGTCAATGCCTTTTATTGCAGTGAATGCTTTTGAGGTCACTGCATTAACAGAAATCTATGCTGGTCAATGACTTATCGAGTCTATCAGCTTAAGAGTATAGATGATAATGTAGTGGCCTAAAAATCACTCTACATGGTTTAAATGAATGATATTGGCAGTGGGTTTGTTGATAATTTTATTTCCCCTAACTGATAAATCAAACCTTTATAACTAGAAAAAAGTTGTGAGAGAAGGAAAATAATAAATTATACCTAAGTTAATTGTTTATATATATGAAACTTCAATAAAATTTAGATAACTTAAATAGACTGAAAGAGAAGTATGATCAATCAGTTACACAAACTAAAAAGAGGAAGTGTTTAGCTTATAAAGATAAATAACAAATAATAAGTTAAATTTTTCTAAAATCCACATACATATAAATATATATATATATAATATAAAAGTCACATAACATAAAAAGGTCAACAACCTTCACAGCAAATGCCTTTTACAACAAGCATGTAGAGCACTTTTGTTGTCATTACTTTATCATCAGTACTGTTTAATGTGCCAAGCTCTTAGTGTAGTAGGCTTCAATGTTTCATTATTTTCCAATTTTTGCTAGATGGTGTAGGTTCGCTATATCAGTTGGGTGAAATGTAAATAACAACTTTCACTAGCAATGCCTTTCATTAGAAGTGCCTAGAGCTCTAGAGGAAAGGAGAACCTTTCTAGATCTTCATTCAAAAAGACCAAGAGAAACCTTTAAGTCTTTTGTAGTATATAGTCTGGAGCCTCACATCTGAATTCACAAGAGGCAGAAGAATCTCACCACATTCATCTCTTTTTGCTAGTACTTCTCAGAAACAAGTCTAAATTTTATTGTTCAGCATGGTAAACAAAATTTTTCTTTTTCTTGAACACAAACTAGATCCCAATTGCTTTTCTTGTGGCAGGTTTTATTTTCATTTAAAAATTATATTTCTTCTTTGATAACTCTGACCAAATTAGTCTTTATTCATTTTTAATCATTGTTTCAAAACAGTTTGAAAGTTCTAGAGTCTTATTAATTTTTATAAACATTGGGCATCTTTCATGTAGTACTCCTTTGTAAAACCACTTTGAGCTTCTAAGATACACTGCCTTATCAATAGGATTTGTTTGTGTTTCATCACAGTCATTTTGCACACAATATATTAGTGGAGTTGCCAATTTCTGAGGATTGTAGTGATTATCCAAACCATATACTCAATATATGTTTTAGTCTAATTTTTTTTAATAGTAAAAATATTCAACAATGATAAATACATTTATTATCCAACAGCACTGGAAAAAGGATAATTCATTAATTTTATGTCCTTTAATTACAATAAGGTTCTGTCCTTTTGGTAGGCTCAGTTTGTACCTTATAAGCAAATAAGGTAAACTGAAAACCATGACATTCTTTTATTACGGCTGGTATTTGCTCTTTCCCAGAGTAATACACAGTATAAAAGTCTCAGTTCCAAACTTTTGAAATATGACACTATTGCATTTCAAGTGATATTGTTACTACTCAAAACATTTTGGTAGATTTGCATCCAACAGAAAACACTTTGTCATGTCAATGAGTTGCGATACTTATTTTTTTTACAACCCACCTTTCTGAGGAATGTGTTGCAAGAAAGTCTTATAAAATCACAGTTTTGCAAGTATTTGTTAAATGCTGAACACACTTCCATTGTCACGATAAATATGAAAATATTTAATCTTTCGAATGATGAAGTTTCAACCATGTTATTATTGTTCTTGAATACTTTGAGAGCATTGATTATCTTCATCCAAAATCGGATTTCAGTTCACCAGGAGAAATCATCCATTGAAATCATTGAAATTTTAAAAAGAATGGACACTATATTTAGTTTTTATTCGCTAAACAACTTTCAGGATTGGTGCAGCATCAGAGTGCATAAGAGGGTGTAAGAGATGTGAAAGTTATCTTAAAAATGATAAATTTTCTGGTATAAAGAGCTGTAGATTAATACTTTCCCTCCACCAAATTTCTCTTATCTAGAAAGAGTAATAGTAAAAAAAATTACTAAAACTAAATGCTATTAGAATATCCCAGCTCATTGTCATTCACATATATAACACCTCATGCACTAAGTGAATGAAATTTAAGATAATACAAATTTTTTTAGAGCACCAACCAAAGATTTTGTTCCTTATGTTTCATACATTTTTTTAAAAATTCATCTTAAATCATTTTCTCGAACCAAACAAATTTTCTTTTTTGTAAAATTTTGCTAATATTCAGCAACATTTTAAGTACCTTTAAAATTCTTTAATTCCATTTTTGTATTAGATGTATTCTTAAGAGCAAATAAAATCCAAGTTTATGTCATTTTAAAATTTAATTCTCAACTCTCAGAAAAATATAAAACCAACTTAATGATTTTTTAGAACACACATGCTTGCATGTACACACACATATAATGCCATTGTACAATATTATATAAATATTTCATAAAATGTTAACATGTTCTAAAAATAACAAATAATTAAACATTTAAACTCTCAAGTCTTCAAAAGAGCTACCATTTATATGTAATATATATACACAAACCTTCTTTCTTAACACAGAGGATGTAAACTATGAACTAGAACAAATTAGTAAACGTATTCCAAAATCCTTTTGATGGATATTTCTTTCTTCATTCTTCTGTCTTATAAAATAATATCCTTTCTTGACTTTCTCAATTATTATAAAGATAGAAATTAAAAGAATAATACTATACTATAATAATATATTTTAAATATTCATAAAGAGAATAATACTTTACATAAAGGATAAACCAGAAAGAAAATCATGAATTATTTTTTTTGTAAAATAACTTTTAAATACATTTTTAAAAAAATTAATGAAATAGTAATTTCTGGATACTGAAATGAATTAGAGTATAAATAAAAACAAAAGGTTACCTTATCTTTTTTCCTTTGGGAATTTAGCCAGGAGTTACTGGTTACATCAGAGGGATTACGAAAATGAGGCAGAATATCAGACCTCCAACTACTAGAATGTTGACTAGAAAAATTATTGCATTGGTTTGGTAGTGAATTTCTGATGGACCCAGAGTCTTTTGGTTTCATTCTTGATGGTAGCTGCGAAGAATGAATATTTCTAGCTAGCTTTAATAAATACAATTTCATTTTGTATTTATGGTAAAAGTCGTCTGATCTATAAGAACAATTGCAAAAAGATTCTGATTTTAAAGATAATCCATGTCGCAGACATGGCAAGAAACCAACAAATTCATCATCAGAATCTTCCAATGATTTATCTTCATTAGTTTCACTAAGAGGGTCCGGATAGATTAAACTCTTGGGGACAGGAAGAGGAGAACACAAAGGGTTTGAGTAATTGTTTACATGATGTGAAGTTAAACTAGAATTTAATATAGTTGAGTTTTTGCTTCTCGTTCTGCCTAATGAACTAGCATTTGGTCGTAAACGAAGGCTTTCTTTATTATTTTTAGTGTTTGTAACACGGGAATTGCCAGGAAGCTCATTCAGTGAAGTACAATTAGTGTCAACTGCTAAAATACTTTCTTCTATTGATGAATCAGCACAAGTTTTTGTATATTTAGTTTGAACATGTTTGTTATCTGTATTTGATCTTTTCCTACCTCTCTGGGGAGTCATGGATTTACAAGTTTTCTTACAATTCTTAACAGAAACTTTATCATGTCCCAATGTACAGGAATTTTTACTATGCAACAGAACTTCAGAAGTACCAGCAATTGGAGTGTGGGAAGTCTCTGAGGAATTACTTTTAATAGATAAATTAGCATCCTTCTTTCTACGTGTTTTAACTATATGTACTTCCCAAGTAGAATCTTTTTCAGGCTGAGAATTAACAATAACTTTTAATTCAGATGGATCCTTAAGGAAAGAGCCAGACTTGGTATTTTTATCTTTACAATGAGATTTGGCATTTATTTTTCTATCTTTACTTTCTTTTTTCTTTGGTGGCTCATAATCACTGGAAACATTTCGCTTACGTTTCATATTTTTCTTAACCACAACAGAAGAGATTTTTTCTTTTTTATTATTTAAATAACATTTACTCTTACCACCATTCTGGCCAGGTGAACTCATGCATTTAGAATTAATATCAGTTTTCAATGAGTCTAATGATGAATTGCTGGCAGCTACTACCTCCTTCTTTATAAATCTTTTAACTTTATCTGGATCTGTAGAGGAAGAAGAAGAAGAAGAAGAGGATACATAATTTTCACAAGTCTTCTTAATTTGTTTGCCCTGAGTGCTAAATAAAATTTTTTCATGATTATTAGTAGGAATTAATGACAGATCTTTCTCCTCACAAAAAGGACTTATACGGCCTGAATGGTTCACAATGCTAATTGAAGAATCATTCTGTTTATTTATAATTGGGTTTGATTCTTCCTCATTATTCCCATCAGAAGATTTAATCTGTAAAGTACTACATTCTGGATCTCTTGAATCATGCAAAGGAGATTTAAGAATAATTTGAACAGGTAATGGAGAATCAATTTTTTCATTACCATTATTATCTACTTTAAATATCCCCTCTTTGTTAGTTTCAAAAGGGGTTTGATTATCAATTTCTTCTGAAAACACAGATTCAATCTTTATCTCTTCATCTCTAGGACCTAAAGGATTGATAAGGGCATGTTTACTTTCTGTCTTAAGAACTGATAATAGTGGATCTTTTTTATTACTGATATTAACTATTTCAACAGACTGGCTCACAACATAACCTGAAGATGACTGTTTACTTGAATGTGTGGTAGTGTCAGACTTTTCCTCATAGTATCCAACAGAAGATTTAATTTTGCAAACATTATTTCCATTGGGCGATGATGAATTCAGCAATTTAGGAACAGATGAGGGTGAATTAAATTTTTCTGTAGCATTATCTTTTATATTGAGCACCCTCCCTCTACCAGAAGCAGAAGAAATTATATTATCAATATCTGCTAAAAACACTGTTTCAATCTGTGCTTCGTCTCCTCTAGGTTCTAAAGAATTGAAAAGAAGTTCTTTATCTTCAAACGTGTTAAGAATAGGTGATAGCAGATTACTGTCATCCACAGGAGCTATTTCATGAGACATTATGTTACTTGTGGATTCACTTTGGTTATTTAATTGGGTATTTGTTTTAGATTCTTCTTTGTCATTTCCAAAAGAAGATTTTATTTGAGAAACTTCACTTTTGTGATCACATAAATTGAGTAAAGAAGTATTGTGTAAAATTGGAGAAGGTAAATGAGCATTATACTTTGCAGTAGCATTGATATCTTTATTAAGTACTTCCTCTATATTACAATTAGGAATTGCATCTACTAAAAGAACAGGTTCTATCTGTGCTTCACCTTTCATAGATTTTAAAGGACTGATTTGAGGTTCTTGAACATTAGTTTTATTAGAACCAGGCGATAGAGGATTTCTGTCATCATCCACTATATATCTTTTAACAGTATGGCATACAATATTACTTGAAGACTCATCTTCTTGTTTCCTAATACATATGTTTGTGTTTGATTCTTCATCATCATTTTTAATGGATTTATTTAGGGAAATATCACTTGCATTGGACAATGAGGAATTCAGCAAAATTGGTGCAGATAGTGAAGTGTCAACTTTTTCAGAAATATTATCAATCTTTGCTGAAGGCACAGATTTTATCGGTACTTCATATCCTCTAATTTCTGAAGAACTGATTTGAGGTGCTTTATCCTCAGATGTGCTAAGACTAGATGATGGCAGATTACTGTCATCCACTGCAGTTATTTCAACGTCATGAGACATTTTGTTACTTGAGGATTCATTATGCTTATTGGACTGGGTATTTATTTCAGATTCTTCTTTGTCATTTCCAACAGATTTCATCTGACAAGATTTATTTTTGTGATCACATAGATTGAGCAAAGGAGTGTCATTTAAAATTGGATCAGGTAACTGAGAATTAAATTTTTCAATAGCATTGCTATCTTTATTTAATACCTCCTCTTTATTAGAATCAGGAGTCGCATCGTAAGTATCTTCTAACAGAACTGGCTCAATATGTGCTTCTTCACCACTCCTGGATTTTAAAGGACTGAATTGAGGTTCTTTATCATCCAAATTGTTAGGATCAAGTGATAGAGGATTACAGTCAGTGTCATTCAATGTATATATTTCAACAGTTTGGCTTACAATATTACTAAATGACTCATCTTCTTTACAAATATATGTATTTGTGTTAGATTCTTCCTCTGAGTTTTCAATAGAAGATTTAATTAGGGGAATACCACTTTCATTGAACAATAATGAATTCAGCAAAATTGGTACATGTAGTGAAGAATCATATCTTTGAGTTGCATTATCAACTTTTGCTGAAGGCACAGATTCTATCTGCATTCCACTTCCCCTAGGTTCTGAAGAACTGAAATGAGGTGCTTTATCCTCAGATGTGCTAAGACTAGATGATAGCAGATTGCTGTAATCCGCAGAAGCTATTTCAAAAGCATGGATCATTATGTTACTTGTGGATTCATTCTGCTTACTTGACTGGTTATTTGTTTTAAATTCTTCTTTGTCATTTATAATAGATTTTATCTTAGAAAATTCACTTTCTTGATTACATAAATTGAGCAAAGAAGTATTGTGTAAAATTGGAGAAGGTAAATGAGCATTACATTTTGCAGTAGCATTGATATCTCTATTTAGTACTTCCTCTATATTACAATTAGGAATTTCATCTACTAAAAGAACAGGTTCTATCTGTGCTTCACCTTTCATAGATTTTAAAGGACTGATTTGAGGTTCTTTAA
This sequence comes from Oncopeltus fasciatus, assembly GCA_000696205.2. Lineage (NCBI taxonomy): Eukaryota > Metazoa > Arthropoda > Insecta > Hemiptera > Lygaeidae > Oncopeltus > Oncopeltus fasciatus. The sequence continues at coordinate 231,582 of KZ807419.1, forward strand.
CGTTAGTTTTATTAGAACTAGGTGATAGAGGATTTCTGCCATCATCCACTATACATCTTTTAACAGTATGGCATACAATATTACTTGAAGACTCATCTTCCTGTTTAGTAATACATATGTTTGTGTTAGATTTTTCCTGGGCATTTTCAATAGAAGATTTAATTAGGGTAATATCACTTTCATTGGGCAATGGGGAACTCGACAAAATTGGTACAGATAATGAAGAATGATAATTTTTATTAGTATTATCAATGTATGCTGAAAGCATAGATTCATTATCTTCAGGCTTGTTAAAACTAAGCAAAGGGAAAGTATTGTCATTTGCAGTTGCCACTTCAACAGTATGGCTCTCTAAGTTAATCAAGCATTCATCCTGCCTACTGCTCTGTGTATTTGAGTTTGATTCTTCCTTATCATTTCCAACAAATTCTATCTGAGAAACTTTAATTTCCTGATCACATAAATTGAGCAAAGGAGTAACGTTTAAAATTGGATCAAGTAACTGTGAATTAAATTTTTCAATAGCATTGCTATCTTTATTTAATATCTCCTCTTTAATAGAATTAGAAGTTGCTTCATAAATATCTTCTAAAAGAACTGGTTCAATCTGTGCTTTTTTGTCTCTCCTAGATTTTAAAGGGCTGAATTGAGGTTCTTTACTGTCAAACTTATTAGGACCATAAGATAGAGTATTACTGCCATCATCATCCACTGTACCTATTTCAACAGTGTGGCTTACAATATTACTTAAGGATTCATTTTGTTTACTAACACATGTGATTGTGTTTGATTCTTCATCATCATTTTTAATAGATTTATTTAGGGAAATATCACTTGCATTGGACAATGAGGAATTCAGCAAAATTGGTGCAGATAGTGAAGTGTCAAATTTTTCAGTAATATTATCAATCTTTGCTGAAGGCACAGATTTTATCGGTACTTCATATTCTCTAGGTTCTGAAGAACTGAAATGAGGTGCTTTATCCTCAGATGATAGCAGATTACTGTCATCCACTGCAGCTATTTCAACAGCATGAGACATTTCGTTACTTGAGGATTCATTCTGCTTATTGGACTGGGTATTTATTTTAGATTCTTCTTTGTCGTTTCCAACAAATTTCATCTGACAAAATTTATTTTTGTGATCACATAGATTGAGCAAAGGAGTGTCATTTAAAATTGGATCAGGCAACTGAGAATTAAATTTTTCAATAGCATTGCTATCTTTATTTAATATCTCCTCTTTATTAGAATCAGGAGTTGCATCGTAAGTATCTTTTAACAGAACTGGCTCAATTTGTGCTTCTTCACTACTTCTAGACTTTAAAGAACTGAATTGAGGTTCTTTATCATCCAAATTGTTAGGATCAAGTGATAGAGGATTACAGTCAGTGTCATTCAATGTATCTATTTCATTATTTAGACTTACAATATTACTTAAAGATTCATTTTGTTTACTAATAAATGTGTTTGTGTTAGAATCTTCCTCTGAATTTTCAATAGAAGATTTAATTAAGGAAATATCCCTTTCAATGTGCAATTGTGAATTCAACAAAATTGGTACAGATAGAGGAGAAACAAATTTTTCAGTAGTATTATCAATGTTTGCCGAAGGCACAGATTTTATCTGTACTCCACTTTCTCCAAGTTCTAAAGAACTGAAATGAGGTGCTTTATCTTCAGACTTGTTAATTTTACATTCATCCTGCCTACTTAACTGGGTATTTGAGTTTGATTCTTTTTTGTCACTTCCTACATGAGATTTAATCTGGGAATCTCCACTTTCATGGTCACCCAAATTTTGCACAGGAGTATTGTGTAAAGCAAGTAACGGTGAATTAAATTTTTCAATTGCATTGATATCTTTGTTCAATACTTCCTCTTTACTGGAATCAGGGGTTTCATCATTAATGTCTGCTAAAAGAACAGGTTCAATCTGTGCTTCAGCTCCACTAGAACTTAAAGGACTGGATTCAGGTTCATTACCATTAATCTTGTTAGAACCAGGGGTTAGAGGGTTACTGTCATTGTCATGGCCTGTATTTATTTCAACAGTTTGACTTACACTATCACTAAAAGATTCATCTAGTTTAGTAATACATGTGTTTATGTTTGATTCTACCTCACCATTTCTAGTAGATTTAATTAGGGAAACATCACTTTCCCCATTTAACGGGGAATTCAGTATAATATTAACAGATAGAGAAGAGTCAAACTTTTTGGTAGAATTATCAAAGTTAGCTGAAAGCACAGATTCAATCTGTACTCCACTTTCTCCAGGTTCTAAAGAATTAAAATGAAGTTCTTTACTTTCAGACTTATTGAAACTGAGAGATAAGAGATTACTGTTGTCCACAGTCGCTATTTCTACATTACGACTTTTTAAGTCACTCGAGCAGTCCTGCTCACTGCTCTGAATATTTGAGTTTGATTCTTTCACATCATTCTCAAAAGAAAATTTAATCTTGGAAACTTCTCCTTCATTATCACTTAACTTGTGTTGCTGTGAATTGAGTAAAATTGGAGCAGGTAACTTAGTATGAAATTTGTTAATATCTCTGATATCTTTGTTCAATAAAACCTCCTCCCCTTGAAAAGAACTTCCAGAAGTTACATTATTAAAGTCTATTAAAAGAACAGTTTCAATCTGAGCTTTGTCTTCACTATGTCCTAAAGGACTGAATTGAGATTTTTTATTTTTAGACTTGTTAAGTCTAGGCGATAGAGGTTTATTGTCATCTACTGGAGCTGCTTCTAGAGTTTCACTCGATATGTTACTTAAAGATTCATTCTTTTTACTTACATGTGCATTTTTGTTTGAATTTTTTTTATCATATACAACAAAAGATTTAGTTTTGGAAACATCACTTCTATTTTGCAATGGTGAATTTAGTACAATTGGGACAGATTGTGAAAAAATAGGTTCAATCTGTGCTTCAACTTCTTTATGTTCAAAAGGACTCAATTGAGAATCTTTACCTTCAAACTTGTTAGTACCAGCTGATAAAGAATTACTGTCATTCTCTGTATCTATTTCAATAGTTTGACTTCTAGAATTATGCATTGGTGTACTAAACAAAATTGAAACAGGTAATGGAGAATCAATTTTTTCATTAGTACAATTATTTATTTTTAATGCCCCTTCCCTATTAGACTCAGAAAAAGATACAGCATCAATGTCTTCTAAAAGTACAGAGTCAATCTCTATTTTTTCTCCTACAGGATCTAAAGGTTCAAGTTGAGGTTGTTTACATTCAGTCTTGTTAAGAACATATAATGGTATATCTATTTCATTACAATTAGAAAATATTTCATCAGATTGGTAACTTGAGGATTCATCCCGTTTACTTATATGAGTGATGATGTTTGATTCTTTCTCGATATTTTCAGTAGATTTAATCCCAGAGATAGATTTTTCATGGTCATCTGAATTATGTGATGGTGAATTGAACAAAGTTGGGACAGATAATGGAGAAGACAATTTTGCAATAACATTGCTACCTGTTTTTAATGACATCTTAATAGAAGATTCAGATAGAGTTGCTTTATCAATTCCCCCTGAAAGCACAAATTTATTGAGTACTTTTCTGTTTTCAGAATTCAAAAAAGTAATTCGACTTTTAGTCCTCTTAAGAGTAGGTGATGGAAATTTTTTTTTGTTGAAAACAGAACGTTTCTTTTTATAACTTAGGGGTTTATTTTGTTTGCAAGTATAAGTATTTGAGCTTGATTCCATCTGGTTAATTTGGGCAACAAATTCTATCTGGGAAACTTCTTTTTTATGGTTAGCTAAACTGGTGTTTGAAGCTAAATTATCAATATTATTTTGAGTCTCTTGAGAACTATGGTCCACTGTCTGTCCAATATTAAGTGAATTTTTGTTCAATTTAACCCTATCTTTTTTAACTTTAGTTCTATCAAACAATACTGCTATAGTACCTGCAAAAGGTTGATCTTTAATGTCAATATGTTCTGAAACCTCTGAATCAATCAGTTTTTCTGATAACCTTAGATGTCGCAAGGGATCATTTTTGCTATCTAAATAAATATTCTGTATTTTCCCAGTACATAGTTCTGATGTTATCTTTTTACTACAATTTTCCACAGTTAATGATAAGTCAATTTTTCCAGATGCAGAAGCTTTTTTATCAATTTTCTTATTATTTTTTTGTAAGCTATTAACATTTTCAAAAGGTAATGGATTTAGTTTTCTAGATTCAGTAGTTTTCTCATGGGTTTTTTGCAAATTTTCTACTTTGCTTTCTTTATTATTACATGAATGATTGTTTGAATCTTTTTGATCATTGTATATTATCTTCTCAGAATTAAAAAAGGAGACTTCATTTACTTGGGCATACGATGCTGTTGAAATTTCAGTTAAGGAACTAGTTATTTCTCCTGGGTGTGCTTCATTCTGTACTATTTTTTTCTTAGATTTTTCATTGGCTAATGTTTTTCTTGAATCTTTTGATTTTTCATTTCCAATGTTGACTACATGGAGAAATGGCTTATAAGAAGATAAATGATTATGATCTGAAACATAACTCTCTGGGAGGTTACTACCATTTTTAGAAAGTATATTTGTACTTAAGTGTAAGGAAGATGTCTCCATATTGCTGTAAGGTCCATTTACAAATGTTTTTTTACTTTTCCTTCCTTTGGGAAAAGGTGAGGGTTTATTATTTACTGTAACAGTTATATTTTTTGATGTCTCTGTAGTTTTAATAGTGCTATTTTCTGGACATGTTTGTTTATTTTCTTTTTGTTCCATAATACTGTCAATTAGTAACTGATTCTCAACAAAATCTATTCCGTTGTTTATATGAGATAGAGCAGAGTTGATTTTATTTAGTTTGACTGTTTTTCGATATTTTTCTTCATCATGTTTATCACCCTTAAACAATGATTCATTTACATTAGTTTGTTGAACTTCAATTGAAGCAAGCCTGGAATGAGTTTCAGATTCATAATCATCAACACCATTCGTATGTGTTACACTATTTGTTTGTATATCCCCTGTTCCCAAAATATTGTACTCTGAATTTCCAGTAGATTTGGAATGTTGAACTTGATTATGATTAAACTCATGTGCTTTTCTTGGGACAAAATACAAACCACTTGTAGAGGGTTTAGGGTTGCTGTAAATATCAGAACAAATTTTATTACTAGAAATTTTCTTATGATCTTGTATATAACTATTATTTTTGTTTCTTTCAGATAAATCTTCATTTCTATTATTGAAATTAAAATTAGACATTTCTATAGATTGTTCAATGACAGAATTACTATCTGTTGGGGAATTGTTTTCAGAAGGAAATAAAAATAAATAATTCATATTACTTTTGTCTAATTTATCATCTTTATGAGTTGCAATTTTTCTTTTACAAGGGGACTGTTGTTTTCTTTCTCTTTTTCTCTCACTCTTTTCAATATTGTCAGTAAGCATTGGTGTATGAATAATATTTTCTTTTAAAGAAAATTTATCAGTAGTTCGAATTACAGATTGGGAATTCAAATTGGTAATATCTAATGAATGGGTTTCCAGTCGATTATCACCATTTGTACTCTCAGAAAATTCTGCTAAAGAATTTGTTTCACTTAGAGTTGAAGCTTCATTTTCCCAGCTAGAAAATGATTTTACACTGTTATTTGACTTATTGCCTTGCTGGTTAGATAAAGATTCAGAGAGGATACTAACAGGTCTTGATTGAGAGACAAATAAAGAAGACGCTGTATTTGGGCAGCTATGAATTGAATTATTGTTTAAAGAAGTAGAAGCTATTTGAGTATTTAAAGAAATTTCAGTGTTTTTAGTAAGTTCACAGAGTTGGTCTTCAGAATTAAAAGAGGAAAGGAGAGGAGGTTGAGCAAGGTTTCGTGTACAGGCAGATAGATTTTCTGGAGAAGAGGAAGGACCCATAAGAAGTGTTTCAATATCAAAAGGCTTATTCGAGTTTTTTGGAACAGGACATTCATTATTCTCTGCCAAAAATAAAATGGGATTATTATCAGATTTGGAGGAATTTCCTGACTTAGTGTCAATAGCAATAGAATTATTCGAAGGAAGTGAATCACTGAATCCATAAAGATTAGGTGGAACAGTTGAAGAACTGGAAGATGACAGACCTGCAAAAAAAAATAAAATAAAAATAATAATAATAAATAAATGAAATTAAGAATAAAAAAAAATACAAATACTCACAAAAATCATTAAAATATAGACTTAAATAAAGAATAAAATATGTTCAATAAGTCATCTCTTTAAAGAAAAAAAAAAAAACAATTGTAAAATTATCAGATTTTTTCAAAGGCTAAAAGTCTATTGTATTAAGAAAAAAAAAAGAAGCATAATTATAAAGGATTTGAAGAAATACAGTACGTTACTGTGGTTCTGATTATCATATATTAAAATCAGAAGAAGTTCAATAAACCTTAGCGCATCCAGCATCTATAATCTATCCTTAGTTGAGTATGTTAGTATAACATTGCTAAATCCCACATGTTCTTTAAAAAAATACTCAGACATTTTTTCAAAACATTTATGGGGAGACCCTGACCCCCAAACAAATTTTGTTGGCGGAAATGGCAGATCAATAATAGTAATGAAAAAAAAAGTATTATTTTTCTTATGGTATTTTATCCTATGTAAATTTAAACAATAAATGCAAAGGAATAGAATAAAAACATCTAACTGTCCCAGGCAGCGCTCAAACCTGGATCTCCTGCTATCCGGGCAAGCTTGTTATCCATTAACGCGACCAGGACAGCCAGATAAGTCATTAAATTCCCAGCACTAGAGTCAAGAGTCTAACCTTCGAGAAAGACGAATACATAGTCTTATGCTCAAAGAAGCTGACATAGTGAAGCTATTTATACGAATCTTGTTATTTACTTTTAACTTTAATTTTGTAAATATTATTTTTCTTGCGGTATTTTATCCCACATAAATTTAAACAATAAATGCAAGGGAATATAAATGAATAAACAAAAGGATAACACGCTTGCCAGGATAGCAGGAGATCCAGCTTCGAGCCCTGACAGGGACAGTCAGATTTTTTTAATTCTATTCCCTTGCATTTATTGAAAAAAATACAATAAAGATATATTATGAAATAGATAACAGTTTTGGAGATACATTAAGACTTATCCATATTTATTAATGTTTAGGTATAGATATAAATAAATAAAATGTTTGGTGTGAAAAAGATCTATTTAGTTCAAAAAACATTTATGAAACAATCGATAAGTCAAAAACATTGTTTGAATAAGTACTATGGTTTAATATTTTTCATAATTTGAATCTCAAAGAGAAATTCATATTAGTTAAATAATTTCCTACAATTTTTGTAATAATAAAAAGAATATACATTAAACTAGTTTTTTGTGTATATAAAAAGAAACTATCATAGTATAATTTGCAGCACTTTTTTCACAAAGATATTTTTGTTTTAGTTCTTACAAAAATTGCTATCAGCCATGAGCCCAGACAAGAGTTAAGCACAGCTCATTCCTCATAATGGAGAATAATAATTTGTTATTTTTCATGTTAAAATAATTTGTAATAAATATTACATGCTCATTATGTCATTTCATATAGTTTATTTTTCATAATTAATTTTGTTTAATTCTGGCCTCTAGCTATATAAGATATATACATTATAGACAACTGGAATTTATCACAACATTTTTGTAAATTTTATCGTTGAGTAGCACGTTTTCTTTCTATATTTTTTATTTAATTTTTCCTGTTTGAATTTAAACAGGCTTGTAATTTTTTTAATCTCTTGATTGTATAACCTTTTTATTGCTGGGTGTGAGTCGGAGTTGTGGGATTAACAAAGTTCAATTTCTGATTCACTGTTAAATGGGCACATTCATTCTCCAGGTTTTGTATGCCTTCCACTAGTCAGATCCGATTATTGAACTTGGTGCAATGTGTTTAATTATCAAGGGTTATAAAGTTCTAGCAGAACAATCAGGAACATCAATATGAAACACTTTTGTTTTTCTGCATTCTCTTCCAAATATCCACTGTTAAGGTTGCTTTTTATTCAATTCATTACTACATACAACTTTGGGCCTCCAATGGTTGAACTTCAATCCAATTTAAAAACACACACTTTTCCCATATAATTTGAATCCCCCAACCAGCTAAATAAAAAGGAGCATTAATTCCTTCTAGCTCCATTTAACAATATCTTCCTTATTATTTAATTATGTTAAATATGACAGAAAATTTTATTTAATACAAATTGAGCATTATCAATATTTTTACTACAATAATAACACTGAATAAAATAATGATTAGTTTGCAAAATGGTTTTGTTTGAGAGAAAAAAGGTGGGTGATGCTCTCAACATTTATTACATTCTGAAACATCTTCTTTGATAATAATTTTCCTCAAAAATGTTAATAGAATGCAATTTCTATCTGTTTATTTATTTATTTATTTTTTATGACTTATAGACCAAAGCCAAAAGATCCTTAGTCGGCCCATGATTCTACTAATTTATGCTTGGCCAGATCTGGGAGATCTATAACTGTATTTTGACACTCATACACACAATGTGCTTTGTGGACAATAATTTGAGTTGAAAATTTTAAAATCTTGAATAGTATGAACCAAATGATGCTTTTACTGTTCTGTCTCAAATAAATAATAAAATAAAGTAGAAATTTAATTAACTAAATGAAATTTATAAATATATGTCAACTGGCAAATGTTTCGGATAAGAGTAAGGGTTTACCTGAAATCCTACACATGATTAGTCATTGTAAAAAGTTGTTAAAAAGGGATAATTTGTACTTAAATGGAATAAAAATTAGCTTATAGTATTAAAATTAAAATAATTATTACAAAATTATTTTCTGTTAATAAGCAGAATTATCAAATTGAAGTCAGAGTAAACCCAGAACCAGAGCATTCATTAAAAATATTTTTGAAACTTCAAAATACATACTTTTTACTAAAAAACAACATTCTTTGGAGCAAATGCAAAATAATTATTTAAATTTACAATATAATTAACAATATAATTTCTTCGTTGATCAGGACTGAGAGTTTATCTTTATTCTAAAATTTGATTAGAAATATTTGAAATAGATTATTAATGAATTAATAAGATTACTTAAAAAATTAAAATTCAGAAAATCAAAACATTAGGAGTTGGGATCATGCGGAATGGATAGCACAAATGCAGATATTTATTAACAAAAATGCTGAGGAGTTCCTACGTTAATTAATAGTTCCAGCATAATATAATATTTTTTACAAGGGGTGTGTTGTGGAGGTGAATAATTTATTTTTTTAATCTATAAATTTCTTTAATTCATACATTGTTGCATAAATTAAATATATATAGTTAGTTAGATTTAGGTATAATGAGAGAATATAAAATATAAAATATTTTGAATCAAAACATTCACTTTTAAAAATGAAAACACACATTTCTATGTTCTATTACACAATCCCTCTTCAAAAACCTTTTAACTGCCCAAAATGGCCTGGTTGCAACACCCTTTGACATTTATTTCTCTTAATTTATGTAAGTGGAAGAAAGAGTTTAGTGAACAAAAAAAAAAAAATTATAATGAGTAAAATTTTTGGGGAGATTTTTTGCCCTTTATCCGTGTGGAGTGAAGAGAGACTGGGACTCTGGAAAGGACCCAAATATATATATAAGAAGAATAGAGAGCGCAGTGCACATACAAAAAAGAAAAAATCACAAGGAGTACATTTTGCACTGCACTCTCAATCCCACCTGTTCTTGATTTCTATATATCGCAGCTGTGAGTTTTTCATTTTCTAAATATATATAGGATATATTTACTTAAGATAAGATATATTATATTATATATTACTGAACTTAAAGTTTCGGATTGTTTATGTAATGAAAAGAGCATTTTTAATGAAAAGTGTTCATTAAATCAGTTAATTTAATAACCTTTATTCATTAACGGAAGGTTTTAATGAATATAAGCCTACCTGGTGATATCTTATAAATATTTAGCCTATAATTAAACTATTATTGCTAAGCCACATACATTAGGAGTATAAAGAATGAAATTCCATTTCCTATTTTATAGAAACTTGAATACATTAGATTACAATATGGTCAAAAAACTCTCCATTTGATCATTAGAACATTTTCAATAAATTGTTAAATTTGTATTTTTGTCAAAGAGGTTTTATTCATAAATTCTGAACCCAAGAAGTTTTTATTTTAGCTTTGACAATTCTATATTGTGCATCAAATCAATTAAATCATTTTGAGAAATTAAATGTGATTTGCCATTAGCCCTAAAAATGCCAGGAAACAATGGAGTTGTGGCATATCAGATACTAGCATATCAGAAGAATGAGATTCATTCTTCAACTCGATGTCCAAGGATCAAACCAGAACAGATTGAATGTAATTAATTTAAGACAGGGCTATGAAAAATTAGCAGAAGGCAAATTTGGATAATTAATATTGTTCCTTTGTTTTTTTCTATATTCCTTTCGTTTTAGTTACACATAAGCAACTGTCACTAACATGGTCAGTAGGTTTCTATGGTATGGAGAATACCATAGAAACTGTAAACAGCAATGACTTCTTTCAATGCATTAACTGCAGTAAGCTCACATAAAACAGTAAACATGAGGAGGTTAACTTTTATGTTGTTTTTTTCATTTTGGCACAAAATATAAGAAAATACTTTTTACATTACTCTGGATTTTAAACTTTCTTGAGATTTGAATACAAATTTTCAGTTTATGTAAAAAAAACTTGTAACTGAATTTTTGCACCATTGCTTAATGGATCTTGTCATTTTTTATAACATTTGTGAAAGACAAATATTAAATAGATAAATCTGCTCATGATATCACCATACAACACCACTATTTGTAGAATAATGACAGCAAATAAGCAAAAGGGTTTAGGAAAAGAAGTGGAGGAAACTATCAACTTGGTCAGTCGACTCCGGAGATCAGGATTCCTTTCAAAGGATTTCTCACAGAATTATAATGTAGAAGAGTTAGAAATAAGTTAGTTTCACAAGGAAAAATGAAGGAGAAAGGCGAGTTCAGCAAGCATCACATGAAGCTGGGCTCAAATGTAGGCTATGTTTCTCCCATACACAAAATTTTTTACAAACCTATTTTAGACATTTAGAAAGAGCTAATTACTTTTTATTTAACCTGTTATATGCTGTGAAATTAAAAAAGGAATTCCCTGGTTACCAGTTTAAAGTATAATGAAATTTTATACCTTTAATATACTATTATGAAGACAAGCATCATAAACCAATCTTCTTATTTGTATTTTTATCCCTTTAATATACTTTATGAAGACAAGCATCATAAATCAATCTTCTTATTTGTATTTTTATCCTATAAACTATTAAAAGTGAGAGAACCAGAGGTATCTTAACATTTTGTATTGACAAAAAAATTTAAACATCAGTATTACAGAAAAAAAGGTTTCAAGTCATATACCTTGAAAGCATGATACGAGAGAGAGAAAAATATGCCAGATTTGAATTAATTCACATGTGAATCAACAAATGATTGTTCACTTCCGTGTTACGAAATCAACTCCTATACCAAAAGAAGTCAAATAAATTAAGGTACACTTCAAATGGAGGTAATGCCACCATTATGGAATCAAAATCTTTAGGGCTTTTTTTTTTCCTTGGGTAGAAATAAATTTCTATTTAAAATCTCCTAAGATATGAAAATAATATCAATTTTATGAAAACTTTAATAATTTAAAAGTATAACCTTTATAAGAAATCTAAGGCTTTATATTAATAAAAACATCATCTTTTTTTTTTGTTTACCTTCTCTAAAATAATTAGACCTTTTGCATGAAGCAAGAAGATAATTCTTGAGAGATAACTCTTCTTTAGCTGGTTCTTCAAGTTCAGAGCCTTTTCTAAGGGTACTTAAGTAAATAGGAATTTGATGTCTAAACTCAGAAGAATGTCTTCTGCCTTGATTAAAATGTTCTGGAGAATGTCCACAAAATGTTTGAAGCTTTCATGTAGTGCTCTGGGTTTCCAATATGTGAGCATAAGATATAATGAACTAAGGATAAAAAACTCAAAACAATGGACATCCTTCGTAACAATAGGGTCGGGGGAGAAGATATTCTTTTTGAGTTTTGGCATCAAATCCCTGTTCCCTACAGTACTCACAGAAGAGGTTCTGAACTTTAACCACCTAAGAGATTTTCCATCTTGCGGTCGATGTATTTACAAATCAATGGTGAGTTTTATGCAACAATAGAATCAATAAAGCAACAATGGAATCGCCATTGAGCCCTATCACAGTGGTTATTTACACTGATTATTTTGAACATAGCGCACTCACCTCAGCCCCTAAAGGCCTGGTATATTAGTGGTAAGTTGATGATATGTTCATATATTCTATACAATCTGGAGACATGGTAGCGACTCCCTGGATCAATTATTGCAACATTTAAACAGTAGAAACTCTAGCATTCAATCCACTATGGAAAATGAAAAAGAAATCACCATTTCTGGATGTGCTAGAGAAGATTGGGCATCTCCTAAGTGAGTCATACTGTATACAGCAAACCCATTCATACTGATAGATATCTTCATGCCTACTCACATCATCACCTGGCAAAGAAGGAAGGAGTCATAAACACCTTACTGAACAGTGCAAAGTTATTATCAGAACTGATTCAATTGCCAAAGGAAAAGAGACATCTGAAAACTGCTTTCATAAAGAATGGCTATGATTTCAGTTTATTTCAGAAGAGAAAGTTCAAAGGAAGTGAACACATAGACAATATACTATACTATGTTAAAGGAACAACAGAAAAAATAGCTTCGAATCCTCTAGAAGCACAAGATCAGAAAAATGTACACTACCGAAAAAAAAGGGACCCAAGGAACTCATTTCTGATAAAGCATAGACCCACAGGAAAGTCGGCATTGATGGAACACTTCTTAAAAACCAACCATATGAAGAAAATTATAAATGACTTGAACATTTTGTCTAATGGAATACAGAAAAGTGTAAAGTGAAAAAATTCCTCTAACAAATATTATTCAAATTTATATTCTATTAATTATTGAGAGACATACTATAGTTTTGTATTCTATATTGTACTCTTTCAAACGCTGATAAATTTTCAAAATAAATCAATACTAGAGTTGTTTAAACTAATAGAAATGAAAACAAGTTCTAACAAACCTGTTTGAAGTTAATTTCATAAGAATACTTAGTGTTTGTTATGACTTTTAGTCATACATTTTAAAATTAACAATCTGTTTTGGAGTATTGTTAATGCAATAATTAATAAGATAATTTTGGTGTCAAAACATCATATTAACCATAACCCAGCTCAAGCTATTCATACAATTAGAAGAGGTGGAAAAGTGAAGATAGTAAATCAAGCATGGTGATATAATATTTATATACATACTATGGTAGTGCAGAGGTTACACAAATTTTATGACAGGACATTCTTAATTTTAAGAAGCTTAAAAAAAAAAACCCCGTCCAGTAAAAGTTGTTATAATTAATTAATTCATGATTTATTTTTAGAAAGTCTGTTACACAGGAGCTACATAAACTAAATGAATTCCTCAATACCATAGTAGTTGAATGCTTGCTTTTGAACTTTATATGTCAAGTAATCCTCCAAATTATAAATATGTCATTTATCTGGGTACAGTTTCATTGCTTTAAATTTAATATCAAGCCTACTGCACCAAACAAAAAAAAAAAAAAAAAAATTGAAAGAGCTTATGAAGCATGCCCTATAAATGATATCAAAATCCTACTGGAGATCTTTAATGCCAAAATTGGGAAGAAAAAAATATATCGACCCACTATTGGACTCCATGATGAGAGTAATGAGAATGAGCAGAACCTCACCAATTTCGCTGCATCTCATAGCCTTATAGTTAGAAGCACACAATTTCCTGGTATAAGGATTCACGAGGCTACCTAGAGATCTCCAGATGGAATTACTATCAATCATGTTGATCACCTGCTAATCAGTGCTTAACACAGGCTAAAACTAATGAGTTTAAGGACATATAGAGATACTAATGTCAACTAAGATTATTGCCTAGTTATGGCAAGGATTTCTAATATAAGGAATAAGAAATCATAGAGGCCAAAGAATTAGGATACTGCCAAACTGAAAGACCCAGATGCCAGAACTTCCTTCCAGCATAGTCTTAACTCTAATGACATAAGGCACTTAGTGATCCTGATGGCACCATTCAAAACATTTGGAATGGTATAGAGCAGGCTACAACAGGGGCTGCATATGAGGCACTCGAAACTAAGCAGTATCCTCTTGGTTTGATGACAAATACAGCAAAACCACCCATGAGAAATTTAAGGCTTTTAGAACCAAGTTCTAGAAAAGATTTACAAAGGGCCCAATGGAAAGCAACAAGAGGAAACGGAGAGAAGAGAAGAAGTTGTGGAATAAGGGGGAGTTTAGGTATACGAAGTTGCAGGAAATGGAAGTGCATAGAAGAGCAATTAAATGTCAAGCTTTTTATCAGAATGTGGACAAAGGGAGAGCACCTTTCAAGCCGAGGTTCCAAGCTTGCAAGAAAGAGAACGGAACCCTTCTACCAAACAAGAGTAACATACTTGAAATGTGGGCTTTAAGAATTCCTTTAAGAAGTTACTTAAAGATCGAACCTCCTATGTCTGCCGAAACTGTGGAAACCCCTCAAAGATAAAGAGATGAGGCTGGAGAAGTAGAACCATTAGATTTCAAAGAATTTAAGGATGCTCTTAGAGCAATGAAAAATAACAAGGCATATGAAGGCGATAGGTTGCCAACCGAAGTCTTTAAATATGGTGGTGGGGAGCTTCAAAAAGCCATGTATGATTAATTTGGCATGAGGAGAGAATGACAAGACAATTGAACAAAGTAGAAATATGTCTATTACACAAAAAAGGGGAAAGATTAGAATGTGCAAACTGCCAGGGTATAGCATTGCCTTCATGCGCATATAAAATACTCTCAAAAATTTTCCTCAATAGGCTTGCACCATAAGCAGAGCGTAAAGCAGGCGGATATCAGGCTTTCTTCCAAAAAGGCAAATCAACTGTAGACCAAATCTTTAAACTTCACACTTTTCTTGAAAAAGGTCAAGAATTTAAACTGCTAACACAATTCTTCACATCTTCATAGATTTCAAGTGTGCATATGATAGCATAAAGTGGCACAGGCTTTAAGAAGCGAAGGGAGAGTTTTGAATACCCCACCAAGCAAATTTGATCAGTAGAGATGACTATGCAGGATGAGCTGTGCTTTGTTTGCATTCGGTCAGATAGCTCTCAGTTCACTGTTGACTAGGGCTTGAGACAAGGAGATGCTCTAGCCTGCCTATTTTTTTTAACTGCCAAGACATCCGAGATTCAGGCATCAAAACGACAGGTAGAGTCCAAATCCTTGGCTAAACTAAAGATCTGGTTATTATTGCAAGATCTTGCTTCTTTATAGCTCTGGAGAAGGCATTTTTCTATCTACATAGAACAGCACTATCAATGAATCTTGTGGTGAATGAGAATAAGACTAATTATAGGGCTGATGATAAACAAGGGCCGATGATAGGCAACGAGAGCAGAAGATGACTAATGGGGCATTACAATTTGATATGGTCTCAGAATTTATTTACCTCAGAACGCAGGCAATTTTATTAATGACTCTTTGGAAGTGAAGCGTAGAGTTGCAGAGGATAACAATGCTACTTCAGTTTGCAAAAGCATATGCAAAGCAATCTCCTCATAAGGCAAAAAAAAAGTCCAGACAAAATAAAACCTTTATAAGGCCAGTGCTCACTTATGAATCTGTCCAAGAGAGATGAGACAGATATTCAAATAATCGAGCAGAAGATCCAGCATAGAATATTTAGCTCTGTGAAAGATGGAGACTTGTGAAAGAGCAGGAAAAATCATGAGCTTTACGATTTATATACAGATGAGCATTAGTCAAGAACATTAAGCTTGGGTGACTAAGATGGGCAGGCCATTTGGCATGAAGGAAGATTCAATTATCCCCCCTCTTGAAAAAAAAAAGAAAAAAAAAAAGAAACCCACCAATGAGGAGCTGTGTAATGCACAAAAAGAACCAGGCACAAATAGTTAAGGATTCAATATCTAAGGAATCACAGTTTTAAAGGAGGTACAATTTTTATTTTCTTCTACTTAGAACATTTTTTTACTATTAAGCTCCATTTACTTTGTAGCATATATTTTTTTTGGGGGACCAGTGAAATGTGTATTTTAAAGATTTAGAGTAAATAAGAGTGAAAGCCAATCTTATTTTATTGAAGATATAATTAAGAATAATAGAGAAACGTTATCTTTCCATTTTTATAACATAGGGCAAAACCAAGCATTGGTCAACATATATATATGTTGACATATTTACATTCTTGATTGGAATTAAAATATGCCTTGTTAATGCAGCTATTCCTTAATTAAATTTGTCCCCACACTACTCTAACTATAACAACTAGAAATACAATAAGCATGTGAGTTAATTTTTAACTTATTCTTTTACAATGAATGTAGTTGTCCGTTTTTATTTTAAAAACTGAAATGATTGTAAATTAGGACGAAACTCAGTGCTGAATAATGTAGCATACCCTCTATAAAGAGTTAACAAATTTTAAGGTTCTAAGGTAATAAAGTTTTATGACTTAAGAATTGAATACTTAATTTCTTATTATAAGCATTTAGTATAAAAAAATAAATACATAAAAATAAGATGCTGATATATATATA
>KZ807419.1:251722-263336 GCA_000696205.2 Oncopeltus fasciatus
TATATAGAGAGAGAGGGAGAGCACACAAAAAAAAAAAGAATTACTAGGAGCAAAATTTTTGGAGATATCTCGCCCTTCGTCGGTGAGGAGTGAAGAGAGACTAGCTTGGTCTATTTTTAAAAAGATATATTTTTACTTTACATCCGAAGTTATTAATAAAATTTGATATACTTGTTAACTAAAGTATTATAGAAGTACAATTGTAAAAGTTCATACGAGGGATAGCCAAACTTAGGGAGAAGTTACTTAGATGACTTACACAGGAGAAATTCAATAAGGATAGGGTTGTCTGGTTGGAGCTGGGCTCAGAAAGGAGTGGGGGATTCTAGGAATGCTTGGAACAGTATTTAACATCCAAGCACATTTTACATGGTAGTCATGACAAATGTTCTTATAGGTGAGGGATTTATGATACCTGACTCCTACCCCCTTAAATTGTAGCTGCACCTGGAAGAACAATCTTAAGGTGCTGCTGATGGCAACGATCAATCAAATTATTATTTTTAATGACTTGATCATTGTCATTAATAACAATAGGTTTTACAGTATTCTGAGTTAAATTATGTAAATTTAATTTCTTTAGTTTAACATAAAATTCTATCGCTTTAAGAGAATTTGAATTTAAATTTAATTCCAATTGGTTAAATTCAAAATTGGTTTTACATAACTACAAGTTTTAAAATTTTAAGAAATATTTTTGAAGAGCAGAGTTTCGTCTTCTTCTGAATTGATTATGTTAACTCCTAAGATGGTTGACTGGATGTCGCTTGATGAATTGATTTTAATCCCCTTTGGATGAGGCATTACAACAATGTATTGGTTGCTGTAGGGGATGTGGTTGATGAAGTTCGATGATATATCCAGCTTCATAAAGTTGCAGTTGGTTGATTGATGTTGATTTAAAATTTCTTCTTCACATCAGTAGATGTATAGCTGCTTGGGCAATGGAAGTACTCAACCTTTACAATTGTTTTACAAGTATATGATTACATTATTAGACTAAAATAAAATCAAAGTTAGGAATAATAGTTAAGTACTGATTATTAATAAATTTTGGGATAGGAAACATATTATAAATTCATTACTATCTTTTTTTCATATAATTTGATAGTATAAATAATTTCATCTACATTTAGTTTAGAATTTATGGTTAGTAATGATTTAGATTTTAATATATTAGTATAGTCTACTCTAAAAGTTGGTGAACTAATGTAATGGTCTTTATCTTTTTGATTTCATTAAATAGTTCATGAGTTGACATAATACTGGGGTGAAAGGTTTTTAATTTACTAAAAGTTAAAGAAGTTTATATATCTTTAATTACATTTAATATAGAAATATATGTAATATTTAATATGGCAGGTATAACAAACAATATATATCTTTAATTACATTTAATAACATTTGGATTTCACATAGAATATCCTTTATCCTTCTTATTTCAAGTAAGTTAGTAATTCTATTATTGAAATCTAACTATTTGTCTCTTAAACAAGAAATGCAAGGGAGCCAGAGAAAAAAATCTTACCACCTCAGCTGCTTTCCGGACAAGTATGCTGACCACTGCACGGGTGCGGGAGCCTGGGTGATTTTCTGGCCTGCCTCTGTGTGCAGTGGTCAGCATACTTGCCTGGAAAGTAGGAGACCCGGGTTTGAGTCCTGGCTGAGGTGGTAAGATTTTTTTTTTCTAGCTCCCATACATTTCTGGTATAAAATTTAACGTGGGATTACATACCACAAATAAAATCATTATTTGTCTCTTAAAGTTTCTATATTATATTGAATATCATTGAGACTACTGTTAAAATTATTAATTAATTCATTATTGGTGGAAAATTGAAACTTAAGTTGATCTTTAAATTTAATTTGATTTTCTGTTATTGTTTTAAAAAGATTATCATATCTTTCGCCATCCTAATTATCTAAATTTACTGATATTTGTTTTATTATTGATCCTAAACCATTTACTAATCCACATTTCTTTCTTATATTATTTACACTATGTACTGTAATATCATTAACTTTATCTTCTATATCCAATAAAGTTATGATTATTATATTACTATAATTATTTAAATCTTTTATATAACTTTTTTGTTATCTTAGTCATGTGTACGTCTTAAAATTATGTTATACTGTTCTTTAGTGTTTTTGTATTGAGAAAAAAAAAATTATAATTTGTAGTAATGTATGATGAACCTATGTTCCGTTGCTTTATTCAGGCTTTTCCTAGGTTTATAGGTAGTATTCCTAGGTTTTCAGTTACATTCTGTACCTTTGCTCCTTAAAAATATAGTAAAAGGGACCTAAAATTAGATTATTTTTATTATTTATTGTAATTATTTTATTTATTTCTTTATATATTCAAATATTTATTTATTTATTGTGTTTTTGTTGTACTAGGGATGGCTAATCCTTGTTTGTCATTTTTGAGTTTAAGTTTTCTGGTTCTTTTTGTGTTAGATTGGTGTATTTTAGTAACTATTTTTATGTGTCTCCTGTTTTTCAATTAGTGTTTCTGGTTTGTATTTGTTTTTGTTTGTTTTCTATATATATATTTTCATTGGCAGTTGTCCTTGTATAGGTTCCTCAGTTCATTTAATATTTGCTTTTAGAATATATTTTTCTTTAGCTAAAATGTTTCTTTCGTTTACTTGTTGATAAAGTAACTTTATTTTTTCCCTATGATTATCTATGTAATTGTTAATTAATTGTTTTTATATTTCTATGTTAGTTGAGTCTGTTTCATTTAAATGTCCGTTAATAATTTTTAAAGGTGTTAGTCCTATAGTTAAATGTATTGTTTCATTTTAGACTAAAATTGCATATGTAACCTTTGTTTCTATAGAATGGTTTTTAAATTCCTCCCTGTTTTCCAAAAGTCTTATATGTTCGATCAAGGTTGAATGGAATCTTTCTATTGGTGAGTTAGAATTTGGACGTTGTGAACATGTGAAGTATATGTTAATTTTATGTAAATTTAATAGTTCTTTGACTAATGTGTTATTAAATTAATTTCTATTGTTGCTAGTGATTTGTTCCGTGATGTGAAAATAATACAAGTAGTTTATTACTAACTTTTATTCCTTATGCAGATTTAAGTTTGTAAGCTTGAGCATATTTTGAGAAAGTGTCTATGATTGTTAAGAATATAATATTGTGGAATGATATCGTGTCAATGTGTATAATTTGGAAGGGTTTTGTTGGGATTGGAGTTGTGTTCTAAGCTCTAAGTTTTAGGGGTTTTCTTTCATATTTTGTTTCTAAGCATATTTCACATTCATTAATAAAATTTTGGATTGAATTTTTCATTTTGGCCAGTAATAAGTTTGTTTCACTTTTTTATAAATTCATCAATTCTGTGGTGGTTAGGTTTTCCTAAATGATGATCTGATATTATTTCCTTAACGTCTGATTCTTCTTCTACATCAATTAATTTTTATATTATCATACGAAATTCTTCACAAAAATCTTACAAATACATAATTCNTTTTCCTAAATGGTGATATGATAGTATTCCTTTAATGTCTGAATCTTTTTCAACATCAATTAATTTTTTATTACATTTAATCAATTTAATTTCTTAATGTTAAAAATATTTAGAGACTATTGTACAGAATTTTCTATAAAAGTTATCCACAAAGAAAAGGTGATAGGTTAATTTGGATCTACTATTTCTTTTATGAAATTTATTATATCATTTATTATATTTGATCTTGATATTTGAGTAATGATTCAGTTTTTTATTCCAAACAAATTTATTACTTTTTTATTTGCAGGACTATGATTGGTTAATGACAATAATATTTGATTTTTACAAAAATTTACAGGTTGATCTGAAATAGGAATATTGATTAAATTATTGTCTAATGTATGTGCGTAAGTAGTTTCTAAGTCTGAGTTTTCAATATCTGGTTGTACTACTGTAGATAAATGGCCAGGGGCTTGAGAGGGATTTCATTCTGAAGAAGAGCGTAAATGCAGATAAGGGTTTTGAGAAGTGTTTAGTGCAGTGGTCTGGAGAATTATCTTCTCTTTCTGACTGGGATTAAATTTTATTTGTGTTGATTTCAATTCGAGACTGTGCATTGGTGTTTGTATTTAATTTTCCCTTTTTATGTGCAATATCAATATTGTACTTGTTTAATTTTAATTGCCAGTGGATCAATTTGGAATTTGGCTCTTAGTTATCTGTGATCATGCCCCTCTCAGAGAAAAGCCATTTGAGAGGGGCATGATCACAGATAACTGAATTTTTGGGCTCGAATAGGTGGGCTCGGCACGTTTTCACCACGAATATTATCGCTATACATTCCTTTTCTCTCATTGCCAAATTAGTGTCTGAATCGCTCAGAGTGCGGCTAGCATAAGCTATGGGGTGTTCTCCATTTACTTTTGGCTTAGTATGGCAGAGATTGCAAAAGTACTAGCATCTTTAGCTAATATCAATTGTTTGGAAGTCAGGGTACATTAATACTGGGTCATAACTAATAATGTTTTAGAATAGTTAAAACATTCAATATATTCTGCATTCTTGGGATCTGTTTTACTATTTTTCTTCAGACATTTAGTGAGTGAGATATTTTTGCAACGTCTTTAATGAATTTCCTGTAATACTCGAGTAATCCTAAAATGATTTCAATTCTTTTGAAGTTTTTTATATGGATATTTTTTTAAACTGTTAATTTGGATCTGTCAGGTCTAATTCCATCACTCGAAATGTAATGGCCTAAATATGTGACTTCTTTTCTTAAGAATTCTGTTTGGTCTAATTGTGTTTTTAAATTGGCTTCTCTCAGTCTTTGGAAAACCTGTTTTAGTTTCAGTATGTGTTCCTGGAGAATGGCGCTATAAATAATAATATTTTCAAGATATATAAAGATTCCTAAATTGATTAAGCCTTTTAATTTATTATTCATGAGCCTTTGAAAGGTTCTAGGGAAATTTTTAAGGCCAAAATGGCATGAGGAGGAACTCATAATGTCCATCATCCCTAGAAAAATAGTTTTAGCGACACTATTATGTTTTACTTCAACCTGATGAAAGCTTAAGTAGAGATCGACCATTGAAAAATAGACAAATTAGTCTCTGAATCGTTCAGAGTGTGGCTAGCGTAAGCTATGGGGTGTCCTACTAATTTAATTATATATTGGCAACAGCCAAGTTTCTCTAAAAGGTCAGTTATGTTTGGCTGAGGGAATGTATCTCCCACTGATAAGTCTATTGCTATATGCCATTTCTGTTTTCCGAATCCATCCAACTTGTTTGTTACAATCCATAAAGGGCTGTTCCAAGGGGAAATAGAATGTTGAATCATATATTTTTTTAACATATTATCAATATGGGTCTGAACTTCGTCTCTATAGACATAGGGATATCAATAAGATTTAGTGTAAATAGGAAGTTCATCTTTTGTCCTACTTTCATGTTTAATTTTGTTTTCTAAAAGTTAGAGGTTGATCATCCATCTGAAATATGCCCGAATATTGTTTTACCAATATTGTAATTTGTTCTTTTCATCAAAACTCATATGTTCTGTCCTGAGTTTTGATATGTTGAGTTTTTATTTGTTATAATTTCAATAATTTAAATTAGTATTATTTAGGTTTGGATTAATTTTTTTCTGTTTTTACATTATTTGGTTATACTGCAATAGGTTTATCAAATTTTAAAGTGGAACTGGTTTCATTAGAATTTAGAACTGTGATTAAAGTTTTGCCATTTTTTACATTTACTAGTGATTTGGGGATTTCTAGATCTCCAATTTTTCAAATATGGAAATAAAGCATTGCCATTCTTTAAATTTTGAACTGAGGCATGTATAATTTGATATATATNTTCATATGTTGTTATGTCATGAAGTTTTAAATGAATTGAATTTGTGGGGGTTGTTAGTGTATT
Organism: Oncopeltus fasciatus; assembly: GCA_000696205.2. Taxonomy (NCBI): domain Eukaryota; kingdom Metazoa; phylum Arthropoda; class Insecta; order Hemiptera; family Lygaeidae; genus Oncopeltus; species Oncopeltus fasciatus. Next base: position 257,624 of record KZ807419.1, read on the forward strand.
ATTTGTGAAATCTATGCAACCTTTGATTAATTTTAAATTGTCTACTCCTAAAAGGATATAAAAATAATTATGGAAATTAAATAAATGAAATTTGAGTTGAGTTCAAGGTCAGTGACTGAATAATTTTGAAAAATTTATAAATGTGTTGTATTTTTCTTTTGATCTACTATGGGCTGTTATTATTTCAAAATGGTCTGAATTAATTTTGTTTTTCAAATGCTTATTAGCTATTTCTGGTTTAACAAAAGATCTAGAGCTACCAGAGTCGATTAAAAATTTTAAATTTAATTTGGATGAATTATATACGAAAGATGGTTTTCATCATTTACAAGATTTAGTCAATAAAAATAAAATACAATATGATGAAAAATAAAAATAAAAACTAGAAAATAAAATAAAATATGACACAAATTAAAAGTTAAAATGAAATTCTTAAAATTAAATTCAAAAATTAAAATTGTTTAAATTATATGATTTCTTTTATGAAATAATTAAAATTCAATATTAGCAATATTTTAATTGTTAAAATAAAAATTGTTTAAAAGATATGATCTCAAAAAACAATTATTTAAAATATATGATTTCTTTCATGAAATATTTAAAATTCAAAAATATTCAATATTAACAATTGTTAGTTATAAAAATAATAATTAATTTCTTCTTAAACTTAAAATTATTACAAGAGACTTACAGAAAGGGCGAGTACTTCTAAACACGATGTTGTGGAGACTCCAGACATGCTTGATGCTGTGTCAACTCTTTGAAGATCTCAGGGCAGATGAAGAGGTTTTCTTCTGTCAGGTTATTCAATATTCAAGAATCCTAATTTCGACTGTGCCAGTTATATACGTTTGTGGCTCGGTTGAGCTTTTAAAAAGATATATTTTTATTTTACATCCTAAGTCATAAATACAATTTGATATACTTGTTAACTAAATTATTACAGAGGTACAAGTTACTTGGACGACTTACACAGGAGAAATGCAATAAAGGGAGGGTTGTCTGGTCAGAGCTGGGATCAGAAAGGAGTGGGGGATTCTGTGAATGCTTGGAAGAGTTTAGCATGTGTGTGTGTGTGTGTGTGTATGCATATATGTAAATACATACCTATAAACAACACTCTCACAAACTCACATTCTTTATTTATAATTTTCTTAATAAAAAAAAAAAAAAAAAAATGAGTGGGCTCTTTAATGGCTTAAATCTGGCCATTGGGTGAGGAACATTCATCTCTGCAATTTTTTTTTAATGCTGTCCTTAACTAAATTTTGTTTTATTTTATTTTAAAAATCCTAATTTTGTTATTTATTTCATTTTTTTCTTCAATAAAATATATTATCTAGTAGGATTTGATAATGCAACTAAACCGTTGGATAATTTAGTTAATATGAGGGGGTTTTGGTATAGGCCTTAATATGACATAGTCAAAATAAATAAAAAAATCATATTTGTTTGAAATATATCAGTGAAAGGGCTGGTAGGTATAAATGAAGACCGAAAATTATAATTGTAATATCTTCATTTTTATTTTAGTTATCAAAAAGTTTAAAGAATATAATAGGTGTAAAAATTAAAAATTTTGTAATATTTATGTTTTGTAACATTTTATAAAAAATGCTTGTTAAGGAAAAAATTAATGAACATAACTATGATGCCTCAGTGCTTCCTCGTTTAGTTATTACTTATATAATTACTTATTATGCTCATTGTTTACTCTTATTTATGTCCACTCTCTAACATGCGAAATCTACTTAGGTTATGAAACTCCATAGTGACCGGCTTTTTGAAAATTGAGTTTGTCACCAAGGAATTCATATTGTAATCGTAGCTTATTATTGCTTAGAAGCATGTCTCTATTGCTTGCCCTTTTTTTTTTTACTATTCAAATTTCTAATTTATCTGATGCTCTCCACTAGTTTTTCTTTCATGTCTGTTTTTAGCTCCAAAAATGCATTCCTTTTTCATTTTATAAACCTGACATCTAAACAGCACTGGTAACACAACTTAATCCAGTTTATGTTCTTGTAGCCTGAAATTTATATTTATTTATTTTGTGAAATAATAACTATAAAAAATAATGTAATATGAAGTAGCTGATGAGTGTTTAATTTCCTAAACTCTGAGTGCTAATTTTATTTAGTAAGCATCACTACTACTAATTTTTGACCAATTATACTCAATGATGCATGAACAGATGCACCTGGAGAATTTATAAACTATGTCTAATTTTTAGTGTTTGTTTTAGGTTCCATTCATTAGATTAAAAATTCTTAACTTTATGTTCTACATTTCATGTATAGCTCATAAAATTTCTTAACATTTTTTCTCCAAGAAAAAAATATTATTGCTGTTTGTTTAGAATGTAAAAACAAAAACTCACGAAAAAATGAAATGATTAGACAGGAACAACTCATATTATTTTGGGCATGTTTCCTTTTGTTTTATCTAATGAAAAATTTTGAATATAACATTTTTTATAATATCTTCATATCCCAGAAAATAATGTTTTTTTTTTTTTTTTGTTGTTTTTTTTAGTTTTCTTCTTCCATTTGAGGGGCACGAAACAGAGCAAAAAAGAGCATTAACAAAATTTTCTCTTCGAAGTGGAAAGCGGAAAACAGTAAAAGCTGTTTTAAAGAGGTTTTATAGATTGGACTGGTGAGTTAAATTTTCTTCTTCCTTGAAAATTTTACTCAATTAGGAATAAATAAATATTAATTCTCAACATCTGGGTTTATTAATTTGGTGACATTGATGATGAAATTTTTTTCTTCAAATGATCTATGCTTTAACTTTATATTAATGTTAATCTATTTTAGTATAGCAATTAATTTGGGATATTTGTATTAAAGTTATTTGTATGTGTTCATTTTACTCATTCTAAATGTATTAATAATTTAGAATGTATTAGTAGCTAAAAAAACTAAGTTAATACATTCTGAATGAGTAAAATGAACACTTAAAAATAACTTTAATACAAAGAAATGTCTGTGAATTGTTAAAATTAAAAATAATTGAATTTCTATTTTTCCAAATAAAAATAGAAATATACAGCTAATATAAGTTAAATAAAATGGTCTAAATAAACATGTTTACTACTTTAAAATAGTTAAATAGCAATTTTTGGTCTAAAATTTTGTATAATCTTACTGCATTAGGCTAGTTATGAACAAGGTTGCAAATACACGATTCTACCCCTATCTCCTACAAACTCTTGCATTTGCAGTATAACTGATAGAGATATGACAAAAGTTATGGAAGCTCAATGAATTTTTCCAAAGTGTCTACCCTTGAATGATGAGTGTAAATGCTTGGCTGTTACAGCATTTTTAGAAAAATAGAGCTGATATTAAATTTTGATCCCTCAAACTAATTTTATGTTTAACTAATTTTCAGTTTTAGATTAACTCCTCATTCAAAATAAATCAGTTCCATTTATTATTTTGATGCATTTTTTAGAAGCTATTTCAAATTATTGGTTTTTGTGAAATTAGATAAAAATGGCTCCTACATCAAAAATAATTTAAATAAATTTGGGATTTCAGGTAAACTCTTCATTGTTAATTTATCCTGGACTAACACCTAGATGATATAATAAATAAATAGGTGGTTGACTTTGAGCTTTAGTTCAAAACAATATTTTGTTTTGTATAATTTTTTGTCTTTTTTAAACTGATTTTGAAGATAATATTCCCATTTTGAAAAATAGTTTATATTAAATATAAGTGATTTAAGTACAATAAGTTCATGTTAATAATTAATCTCTGTCTTTTTCAATTTTTAAATAACTTCAAGTTTCATATTTTATTTATTTTTTCCTAATGTAAAAAATACAGGAATGGAGTTATTGCCATGTAAAATAAGTATAAGAGAAAAATATTGGACGTTCTTCAGAAATGTATAAGAGATTTCATGGAGACAGTCCTCTGAAATATTGATTTTTATTCACCTCTTTATTTTACCAATTCCAATAAATTTTTTTTTTCTTTTTTAAATATGAAAGTAATGTGTTGCGATCTCCATTCCATAAGTTTTAGGAACCAATATATTATCACAAAAGTTTGAATGTTATTAAAAAATATATAAACATTTTATGCTTTAAATGATTAATTTAAATACTAATTTATTAATAAATTATTAAATATTTCTTGAACTGGGTTTAAAAAAATATTGTACGAATTTTTCTAAAAGTGTGTGATAACACTTTATGCATCCAAATTTTTCAAAAAATAAAAAAATAGTCAATGTCACTTAAGAGTAAAATATAAGAATAATTTTATTAATGAGCAAAATTATAACAGTAGAAGTGAGATTTTCTTTCACCTGAAAATTAAAACTTGAAAGGCCATACACATTATTGTGATTAGTAGCCCTAACATTTACTTTAATGCGTTGAAACTCGACCATTAAAATATTGAAACAAAATATTTGAAATGTTGTGTGATATACAAAGAGTACAACATGAAACCCAAATTTTTGATACATTAGTCTACCTGCAACAAATTTTTAACAAAAATTGGAGCATTACAAGCTAATCTTCACCCTTAAAAGTGAGAAAGGCATGCGCATTAAAAATATAACATGCAAAAATTAGAAATTAAAAGTATACAGAGGAACAATGGGATGCTCACACCTGTGAAATTTAAAGAATTTAAATTGTGGAAAAGATGCTAGAATATATAGGTCAATAACAAGGTTGCAAATACAACATTTATTTGTAAAAGTAAATTTATTACTTCATGCTGCCTGTAAAATTATGAACAGAAGATTGTATAAATGAAGATATACCTAGAAATAGGTTATAGGTCAAATAAGGTTCACATTACGTCTTTTAACATTACACTGAAGAAGATCATACAAGATTCCATAATGCAGACTAAAGGGCAACTACTAAATTGTTATCTAGGATACCCAGCTTTTAGCTTAGCACATGTTGATGATCTTAATCAGAAAATGGAATGAAAAAACTTTCACAACCCTTTAGACATCTACTCAACTAATGGAAACAAAACTGAATATGTGATAAACAAAGAATAACCATAGTAAATAATAATTACAAAAACTTTAAAGCTAATGAATTTGTATAGAATGTACCTTGACTCTGAAAATTAAACTCCTAAAAAATGAAAAAATAATCCTCTCTCCTAATAGGAGTTATATGGATTAAAAATAATTTTTTTTATTTAAATTAATAACTGAAGAAACTAAAACTACCTGAATAAACCTAAAAGTAACTTATGGTTTAGTTTGTTGGGTTCTTACAAAAGCTGATTAGAAGAAATGGTCTCAATTTAGAAAAAAAAAAAAAAAAAAAAAAAAATTATAAAACTTTGCCAGATTTATATATTGATTCATAAAAATGTAATATTGAGAAAAAAAAAAAAAGGAAGAATAATATGGGTACGTATACTAAATTTAATGTAAGCCCAATTGTGAAATTGATCAAATTCATTTGAAAAATTGTATTTATTGTATGAGTGAAAAGAGAGGAAAAGGGAAAACCAAGTTAGGATGGCTGGACCACATGGCTGGGAGCAAGAAGTGGGCGATATACAGGAATGAAATCTATAAAAACAATTTAAAATGAAGGCAAGGGCTCATATGGGGCTGAAGGACCTGGGATTTATATTTGTAAGAGATTTATTTTAGAAGGTATTTTAAGTATATTCAAGTCAAAAATTCTTTCAAAACAATTATATTTAATAGAATAAAA
>KZ807419.1:397077-407621 GCA_000696205.2 Oncopeltus fasciatus
TTTTTATATTTGTGTTTTTTGGATCTACCTTGACCGAACCCCAACTAAAATCATCTTAGAATAATATCTACGGTCAACAAACTTTCCTTCTCAATGTTCAAAAGGAAAAATAGTATTAGTGAAAAAACCTTAATTATTAACCTCATGGAAATGTGAACTTAGGGACAGGACGTCCTCTCTCGTCTTCATGATAGCCCTGAAGATGGCTTACAATGTAAGCCGAAACGTTGGCAGATAATCTTTTTTTTTTTAAATACACTTTTTCTAAATTTGTATTTTTTTTTTTTAATCTACCTTGACCGAACCCCAACTGAAATCATCTAATAAGATAGATTGAGTTTTATAATATTGGCTTATAATTATTTTTGATCTTTTCACATAATATAGGAGAAGGTCCTTTTATATATTTGAAGAAAAGAGATGATAAAGCTGTGAGGAAATATGGAGGTGGACACATTATATGGAGAATATTTAATTATTCTGAGGATTGATTTAGTTCATAATGCATTTCTAATAAACTTGTCTTAACTCTTCTTTCATAAGATACCCAATCATTTATTCAAATGGAATTTATTTAGGCAACGACTATATAATGTTAGTAATTATTATGAGACATTTGAATATTTTTTAAACTTTTATTTATTTATTGCATTTCTGATTTAAAAAAAAATTTTTAATTTCATTACAATGAACTAAAAATAACAAAATGACCAATGACACCACTATCACGTTTAATAATAAAGTTACTTATCTCTACTCAATGCTTCTTCATCCTTTCTTTGCCTAGGTTTAGACGAAATAAGCCTATATACGTATCTTGTGTGTAAGCCAATTTTGTATAATGTGCGTAAAATATGACGTCAACCAACAGCTAATGAGATCGTTTGTTTCAAGCGTAGTTCAGTCGCTCAATCCGAGGATTCATCCCTTCTTTAAGAAAACCCCATGAGCATGCAGCTTGTCACGAATTGGCTTTCTGTAAAAATATAACAATGTACACTGTATGCATCAATATATATAAAATAGGATGTGTGTATGTATGTAACGTTTGGACTTTAAAACGGCTGGGCCGATTTTGATGAAATTTTCACGGAATCCTCAGAATATTCAGGCAGGTGACACTGTGAAGTCTGATTTTTGATTTTCGGTCTGTGGGCGGAGGGGCGTGGCAAAATCAAATTTTGATATTGCACCACCAATGACATCTACTCTTCTTTTTTTTCTTATTTATTGTATATTTTTTTTTTTTTTTTTTTTAAAGGTCCCTTTTAAGGAGAATATTNCACCAAACCTATTTCCCATATGATATACATAATACTAATCCTGATTTTTGTATTTTATATATATAGTATGAAATAAATATATTTTTAACTCATTCCAATAGATTCGTAAAAAATGAATTATGATAACACTCATAAAACTAGACTTTGTGGTATTTCTTTAGATTAGCTAAAATTAATTATAAAATAAAATGAAAAAAAAAAGGCACATAAAAAGACTAGTTCATCAGGGACATGTAAATAGGCGTTGAAAAAATCCATTAAGAGGAATTTCTTTGAAATATAAACAGTTTGAAAGAAGCTTTCATAGGGTTTGTGTATACTCTTTCATGAGAAGATTTATTGCCGAAGAAATATCTTTAATTTAATAATTTAGTTTCTGAAAAGAACTTTGTGTGAACCCCAAATATGTCATGCAAACAGCAAAAACTAAATGATCTAATTAGGCAAAATAAAACTTTTTAAATTAAACCAGTTCTCTTACAAACAAACATGACTTACACTATGAAAGTGACCGGCATCCAAAGCTATATATCTATGTATGTATGTTATGCAAGGAAATTACAGGAACAACAATAGTAATAAGAAATGCGAGGAATTACAAACACTCAGGTGGAATTTCCCGTGGGTGCAGGTCGGGAAAACTCTACTTTTTTCAGGGGGGAGGGGAGGGAGGGAAAGTTCGGGAAATATTGTCGTTGAGCCCGGTGGAGGTTTTACGATCTTCCTTTTTCCACAACCGCTATTGATCAGCGTTTTATTTGCTCAATATCGTTGGTGATTCGTGTTCGTCTTCACGAGAAAATTATTTACACTACTATAACAATGTTTGTTTTTTGTGGTTTTTGTGAACTGCATTAATATTCATTATCCTTAATTATGAAAATGAGAATAAAGGCCAAGCAGCTGATCAAACTAAGCATTCCCGAGTATCATAGCTATTCAACATTTTATGTATACTTGATTTGATTTTCCCATGTCAAATAAACACACCTGTGTTGAGTATTACTTATTGACACACTAAATAGAAAGGATTTTTTGAAAACCCTAAATTCCATATAAAAACAATTTATTTGAGACTTCAGCAACCAGTTTTAGCAATCTTTACCTATCATTTTTGTAATTTTCAGCTTGTAAAATATATATATATATATATATACATATATATATTTATTTATTTTCCGGTGAGTTAATCTAATAGAGGTGGTAAAAAATGCGGTTTAGCCTCAAACACATCTGGAAGAGGCCACACCGGTAAGGCCTAATGTAGGGCAGAACTTAAATTGCGCCTATTAGGGAGTTTGTTTGAAGCCATAGGTGGTCTCGCCGTGGTAGGGGTGAGATGGGGTGGGGGTGAGGGCTGTATCTGGTCGGCCGGGGAGAACTTTTAATGAAAACCTATTGATTTAACCGCCCTCATGATTGGGAAGGAGCGAAGGGGCAGCCTTTGATAGCTACCCTCACATAGGTATCTCCTCTCAAACGGATGCCGCCAAGTATTTTTTTATTAGCTCTTCTTATGAGAGAAAGGTGCTTTTACTTTTTGAGCCCTAAGGCGCGCACCAAAGCTGTCAGGACGCTACCCTTTATCTCTGATCCTCTCTGTTTCCTCCAACCCCTACAGAGAGTGTACACACACAAGCACACAAGAATCAGTAGACATAGAACACAAAGTAATAAAAGTAGTACTTGTCCGTTGTAGCACCCTAAACTTCCTCCTTTTTCGACATCCTCTTGAAGAATAGTGCTGCTAGCAAAATTATTAGATTGTGAAACTATTTCTTATGTTGTCTCGCTACAAATTAAACGGGTATGAAGAAGAATAAAGATTTTCCTGGTTTGGGCTCATAGATCTCCTGAACGTTTTCAAACATTTCTTTAAACCTCTCAACTATCGTAAAACATATTATATGATTTTTTCAAGATGATTTTGTTAAATAAAACTAGGTCAATGTAGCGTCCCCTCTAGGAAGCCTACTTGAGTCTGTCCAGAATTTACAGAACTGAATGAAGGAAGCCAAAACCCTCTGGAGATTTATCGCCACACAAGGGTTTGAGGCATAGTTGAGCAGTTCAGATGAAGTGGCGAAGTGTAGTACCAAGGAGGCGTATCTAGGTCACAGTAGAGTCCCCTCTACGCAGTTTACTTGGGTCTGTCCAGAATTAACAGAACTGAATGAAGCAAGCCAAAACCCTCTGGAGGTTTATCGTCTCATAAGGGTTTGAGGCATAGTTGAACAGTTCAGATGAAGTGGCGAAGTGTAGTACCAAGGAGGCGTATCTAGGTCACAGTAGCGTCTCCTCTAGGCAGTTTACTTGGGTCTGTCCAGAATTTACAGAACTGAATGAAGCAAGCCAAAACCCTTTAGAGATTTATCGCCACACAAGGGTTTAAGGCATAGTTGAGCAGTTCAGATGAAGTGGCGAAGTGTAGTACCAAGGAGGCGTATCTAGGTCACAGTAGAGTCCCCTCTACGCAGTTTACTTGGGTTTGTCCAGAATTTACAGAACTGAATGAAGCAAGCCAAAACCCCCTAGAGATTTATCGCCACACAAGGGTTTGAGGCATAGTTGAGCAGTTCAGATGAAGTGGCGAAGTATAGTACCAAGGAGGCGTATCTAGGTCACAGTAGCGTCCCCTCTAGGCAGCCTACTTGAGTCTGTCCAAAATTTACAGAACTGAATGAAGCAAGCCGAAACCCTCTAGAGGTTTATCGTCTCATAAGGGTTTGAGGCATAGTTGAGCAGTTCAGATGAAGTAGCGAAGTGTAGTACCAAGGAGGCGTATCTAGGTCACAGTAGAGTCCCCTCTAGGCAGTTTACTTGAGTCTCCAGAATTTACAGAACTGAATGAAGCAAGCCAAAACCCTTTAGAGATTTATCGTCTCATAAGGGTTTGAGGCATAGTTGAGCAGTTCAGATGAAGTAGCAAAGTGAATAATTAATCAGCAATTATGATTTTAAAATAGCTTTCTTTAAAAAGTTTAAATTTTTAAAGTATTTTATAGCTGTTATTAATAATCCTATTGTATACCTTCTTTGAAAACTTTTACAGAAGGGCGAATTATTGTTATTGGTTTTAACTAAGCAGTAGAATTGGTTTATAGATAGGGGAATAAATATGTTTATATATCAAAATATGTACGCTTTTTATAGTTTTATAAATTTAAATTTTTAAATTAACACAAAATAAATTAATGAAAGAAATAAAAGGTTCTCAGATATGGAAATCATTATTCAAATATAATTGTATTACAATTTCAATTTAATAAACATGTAACGCATTAGAATATTTAGTTAGTTTTTCAATAGATATTAAGTTATAGCTTATCAGGATAACATAAGAATACATGTGTATATTCGTAAATGAAAAAGAAAAAGCATTTTTTGGGGTAAATATAAGTTATATTTTATATATTCGGATCGCATGATCAGTGAAATAGAACTACCCCATTCTTATGCTTGAACATCATTACAACGAATTTGTCGAAAAAATAATGGTTTGCCTTTCTCTTTAGGAACACAATCATTGGTTTATTTTCATTAATGTTAGACTTTCTTCTTAAAAAAAAAATTTAAAAAAAAGAATTAAACACCTAAGAGAAAGCCAGTTAATTAATTACATATCTGTATAACATCTAACGCGTAATACTTCTCATTGCCAATTGTCTAGAAACAAAAACGTTAAAAACAAATTGCTCTTCATTGGTTATTTAATTTTTTTCTTCTCCAAAACCGAAAATAAGGATGAAAAAGATGAGGGTGGAGGGTGGAGAGGAAGCTAAGCTATCGTTCTGTCCACATTTAGGAATAAAATATTCATTTAAGAAAACAGAATTACCTCTCCAATTCCCTTCCTCCAGTAATAAGAAGGGCTATAATTCATGAGGCACGATTTTCTCTCATCTCAACTAGTGAGGGTTTTTTCATTATTCATCAAGTTTAAGGTCCTAGCCCTCGACGAAGGGGAACAATGGTTCTGAGGGCGGGAAGCCATCCCCCAAGGGAGCGTCACCCCTGCGGCGAGACCCCTCTTTTATCGCTAATAAACAGATTTCATTGCCTCCACCCCTCGCTAAACAGGCGATAAAGTTTGGAATATAGCGCTCTGCTCAGCCGAGGAGACCGTTAACTCTGACCGAGTCACTTACTCCCGCTAGGAAACACCTAACACACTCGGTAATCTTCGGTCATTTCCGGATTCCATCAAACTTCCGACTCGAGAGTCCGTCCGCAGCATGAGAATAATCCTTAAGGAAAATGTAATGAGGTTGTCAAATTCCTTGAACGATCATTTTTCACTCATAATTATAATGACCATCTCATACCTTCTATTTCTCATCTTCTGGTTTGCAGAAACCAATGAAGACGGAGAGTAGAAGGTATGAGAGTTCTATATTCATTGGTGGTAGAAATAACCCTTTAGATTATAATGACCATTGTCAGCAAATATAATGACCATCATCTTTGATTAACATATTTAATCTTTGTGGGATTTTTTTTTTCTTTTTAGCTCATCCAGTGAAATTTATGTACTATGGACTAATGCCAAAAATAAATGCTTTGGGACATTTATTCGCAATAATTTGCGAAAAATCCAATCTCTGGATTGTGTCATCATCAATATTGAGTTCGAATCTAAGCTACCATAGATGGGGAGGCTGTCATATTTGTAATTTTTTTCTGACTATATTTTAGCGAATATTTTTAAAAAGTTGTTCTACGAGGCCGATTAACTTTCATCCGAGTGGTGGAAAATAGCTGAAAATCGATTATGGGTAGATTATGTGAAGGCTGACGCTTAACAGGCAAGCTTAGCCACGAACCTTAATTATAGGCGTAGGCTACTATTTAATTATACAAGGGCTCAACACGGCTCGGGATGGAGCAGAGTGAGCATGTTTGAAGGACGGGTCAACAACTCCCACGAGATCCGGGGCGTCGGAAGTTGTACCCCCACCCCTCTTGGGAGCAACTTTTATGTGGCCAACTGGAAGACTGGGGTTAATTACTGAAAAGGAAGACGGTGAAGTGGCCTCAATAGAATCCCCTGGCGCCCCGGAGACCCTTACAACCAGAGCCGCCATTTCTGGAGGTAACTTCTAAATGATCGGTCTTTTCGAAAGCACCGGATAAGTGAATATATAAAGGGTTATTATAGCTACCAATGAATATAGAACTATAAACTGAGTTGAATACAGACAGTGACAGTGAACACACGTATTCGGCCACGTGGATGGACAATGTCCGAAAGCGCTCTCCAACAGAAGATGGTTTGGAGAAACCAATGAAGACGGATTACAGAAGGTATGATAAGTGAATATATTTGACAAAATAAAATAGTTTACATAAACGTATTTACAGTTCCAGTAACCTGTACATAATTATATAAATGTTTACACATTATAATGATTTAATCATGAATAATTAACCTTACAAACTGCAGTACAGAAAAATTTAATGATAAAGAAGAATCTGTTATTATGTAGATCAGAGAGATAATAACATCTAAAGCAAACTTATTTGGAATTAAATGTGAAGTAATTTAGAAATTAGATTCACAATGGTTAAACAGATTACAGAAAAATATGCTTGTCTAATTTTCTGTATAAGGATGATTTTCTTTCAATTACTAAATAGTTTCCTTGTTGTGCTGAAGAATCCCAAGAAATTTTTTTATTCTTAAGTTTCCATGTCAGGAAACAATAGCAGATCGCGTACAGGAAAAGTGACTGCCGATCGGCAGTAGATCTACTGCACAATCCTTCCGTCTAACCAGAAATTAACCATCATTCACAGCATTAGTACAGCACATTTCTTGAACTCATCCCAACTCATCAGTTCATCATTTGCTCCTTGCGTTCAAACTATAAAGTACCACCCAAATTATTAATTGTTATTTTACAACCAAAAATGCCATTATGTTATTTATTTATAATACCTCGGATGTATAATTATACTTTTTTTTAAATTTATTTGAATTTATGAAATTTTTGTTACCATAAAAATATTTTGTTGTTACATTGAATTTCATTGATTACAATGGATTTAAAAAAATAACAAAATGACAATCTCAAGAGAAAAGGTGACCAATAACAATACTTTCAAATTAAATACAAACTATGTTCCCAGGAAGTCATGAAACCATCTTCGTTTAAATCGATGGGGAGGGTTGTAGGGTTGGAGTTGGAGGACAGGGTCTGTGCTAGTGGATTAGGATGGTATGGTAGTTTACGGTGGAAAATGGTGAAGCGAGTAGAAATGAGGTCATAAAAAGGTATATTAAAATCGTAGTGAAGGGAGGAATTGGATACGTAATAGAGAGCATTAGCCCTACAGTCCTTTTAAAACCAATCTAAGAGTTTTCGATTAAAAAGACTGGATTATTTGGATTTTGAAGGCTTAGCGGCACCCCAGATTTCTACACCGCATGTATGCATTGGTCTTAGTAATGTCTTGTAAAATGTCAGTTTGATTTCTATTTTCAGATTGCAGTTCCCATTCATGAGTCCTTGTCGTCAATTGAGTTCTTGTCTTTTAATTTTAGTATGTTTTCCCCATGTGAGTAATGAATCAAGATGGACAAACGGAATTTGAGAGTGGTAAAGGAACATTGTTACTTTCACGATTTGCGGAAAGTTTATCTTCCGAAATTTAAAATTAACTTGAACGCATTCATTGATTTGTATTCCCCATTTGCCACACCATTGTTTAATGCTTCCGAGATGATCTTGTATGTTTCAACTAGGCCTCTCTTAACTACGCCCATGAGCAAATAATATGAACAGTGAAATCCTCAGACTTGCTGGAAAGGAACATTTCTCTTAAGAGGGAAACGCCATCTTTAAAGAATATTTATGAAGACACTGTAGCGTAGATATATATATTTCATTTAAGCAGAGGGGGAGCCTTATTTGGTGGCTGCCATTTCTCTCGGAGAGCAACAGATAACATAAGCAAACTAAAGGTGTGGAGGAGTTGGTAGTTAAGTTTAGGTTTGCGGCACACTGATTGAGGTGGACCTGTGAGGGCTCCAACTGTCACCTCCGTCCCTCCCACTACCGCGACCTGTTGAGTTTTATTTAACTAACCGCCTTATCCCACGTCCTCCCACCTAAACTCACCCACAAGCTTTCTTCCCACTTACAATTATTTGGAATTAAGCAGACTCATTACTTAAATTAAACAAAACTTGTTTGCCGGGCGGATCTAATTAATCTTCCAGCCGAAAAATAAACATATTTAACTAAACATCTTTATTTTACCTCTCCCGAAAATTGTATACAGGCGCTAAAGGTCATATGTATTATAGTGTAATCAATTGTGTGTCATACTTTTATAAATATTTTTTAAAATTGTCTAAGTATAAGTGTGTACTAGAATGTAAACACTCATTTCTTATAATTCATATTTTCTATTCTTCAAATGTGTTACATAACAACTTATAGCTAATAACCTAGCAAAAAAGCAACTTATACCTAGTAACCTAGAACTTAACAATGCTTGGCAACAATACCTAGCAACTTAATAAATATACCTAGCAACCAAAGGACACAAATCTTGTAAATAAGTAATGTGAAAATCGTTCGTTATACGATTATTAGACTGTGTTCATTGTGAATTCTCAATCAAAATCTCAAAATCTTCAAGGAAAAAAAGGTACCTTCTTCATATAGGGCTACTATATGATCACTGATTGAAAAAAAAAGTACTTGCTTCGCCCTATATCATATGGTGGGCTTTCACAGAAAAATATACTGAAAACATTTTATTTATCTTTAACTTACTGTACTTACCCATTGGCAGTTATAACTAATTAAGATTCTACAATCATACTTATTATCCGTGGATTTCATTTAATAAGGAACACAAATTTTTCACTACGTATATCGGTATAAAATAATTTCTTGCTCTATTGCAAAGCGTACACTAATCTTAACTCTGAAATTCTCGACATTCAAATTTTTATTTTTGACTTAATGCGAACCCACTTATAATGGAGGAAATGGGTAATTTCAGATAGACTAGGAAGATGTAGAATACATTCATTTAAGAAACCTACATAAGTCGAAGGAGTAAGGTAGCTGAGGAGTAGCTAGCTAAGCTAAGGTAGCTAAGGTTAGCTAAGGTAGCTAAGGCTAAGGAGTAGCTAAGCTAAGGTAGCTAATGTAGCTAAGGAGTAGCTAAGTAGCTAAGCTTAGGTAGCTAAGGTTAGCTAAGCTAAGATAGCTAAGGTTAGCTAAGGCTTAGGAGTAGGTAAGGTAGCTAAGCTAAGGTAGCAAAGTAGCTAAGGAGTAGCTAAGGGAGCTAAGTAGCTAAGCTAAGGTGTAGCTAAGGTAGCTAAGGTTAGCTAAGCTAAAGTAGCTAAGCTAAGGAGTAGCTAAGCTAAGGAGTAGCTAAGCTATGGTAGTTAAGGCATAGAAATATTTCTATAACTAAATATATATTATTAAAAATACTGATTGACACCTTATTTTCAAGATATATCAGATGAAATCGAGTTTCATCTGAGTCATCTTTTGATTTATAAGAAAACTATATTTGAGAAAAATTCATTTATTGAACGTTTTCCCCCGTCATATAAGCCTTTATCAGCCTTCAGACAAGAGACAGACCTCGACTATCAACGGCTTTGTAGGCTCTATGCACTACAAACTTCTTGCTGCCTACTCGTTCACGATCCCAAATGTAATTTATAATGTAAGGTGTAACCTTTTCTGATTACCAACTCTACAGTGCAGGGCCAGTGTTCACGGACAATCCCGATGTTGTTCGGAACTGTTCTATTTCAAACGGGTGGTCAGAATCTACTCCATGTGGGCCATCAGATCGTCCAAACTCCCTCTCCTTAATTATCGCACTCTCTCAGTTGTATGTGTCCTACTGAAACCGTTGACAAACCTTCAGGTATGAAACATGAAAACCTAATATATATATATGTAAAAAAGAAGGTTGAATGGAATACATTCTAGATAAATGTTTCAGTTCTGAAGGGTTTGGGAAAAGAAAGAGGCAATTTGTCCGCTGGTCAATGAGTAAGGAGCCTGTTGCCTCTCCAGCACAATTTCCAAGGAATCTGTTTCAACTCTTAATAATATTTCATTTTTCCCTTCTTTATCTTCCCTTCCTTTTAATCCGAAGAAAAGTCCCCCCCACCCGCCTCAACTTCTTCTTTAGAAGACACATTTACAGCCCGAAATCATCAGGATATTTCAATAGACCCGCATAATTTTTTTTTTTTTTTTTTTTTTTTTTTTTTAAAAA
>KZ807420.1:20393-48495 GCA_000696205.2 Oncopeltus fasciatus
TAAATTATTATTAATACTTTTAAATAACTAGGCTTCAAGTATTCCACAATGGTATAATTTCTTTCTGCCCCTTAGGTATATTGATTAATCTTTTTAATATGCACTGTTTGGTCATAATATACAATATAAAATTGTAGGATAATAATCAAAATCAATGGACTGATTTTAATTTTAGAAGCAAAAATTCGAGGTAAAATGTTGGAGATACCAATACTCGAAACGAAAAAATACATGTCTGTTAAATGAAAAGTGCTGAAACTTTTGCCAAGATGGAAAATCATTAGGTTGAAAAGATCATAATTTTGAATATTCGGCTGCTTTACCATATGAACCCTTACTTTATCCTCATTAGAGTCGTTCAATAATGTTGTCGTTCAATAAGTTTGTAGTTGTTCCTGTAAGGTTGGAAAAGACTGTCTCGGCATCTTGAAACTTCTGACCAGTTTTTCAATCTTGCAAAGAGATCCTTTTACGTTCTGTCAGCCTGATACTCGTTCAGAATACTTCTCGTTCAATCTTTTTCGATCGTTCGAGTATATCTGACATAACATTTTCGACCTTGCAGAGAGTTCCTTTCACGTTCCTCATACTTGTCTCGGCACATCGAAACTGGTGAAATTCTGGACTCTCTATTTCGATCTTACAGAGAGATAGTTGATAGACTAGTTTTGGCACCTTGAAACTTTCCAACCAGTCTTTTTCGATCTTACGGACAGCTCCTATCACGTTCTGTCCTCCTAATACTCCCTCGTCTAGGATCCTTCTTTTTCAGTATTTTTCTATCTCTCGAGTATTGCCTGATGAGTGTCAGGCTGACTGAACGTGAAAGAGCTGTCTGTAAGTAAGATCGAAAAAGAAGTCCTGTAGTTTTAAGGATCCTAGATGAGTATTATTAGGCTGACATAACGTGATTGGAGCTCTTGCGAGATCGAAAAGCTCGGTCGAAAAGTATAATGCATAGACAAGTATCAGGCTGACAGAACGTTGCAGGAGCTCTTTGTATAATCGGCCGAAAGTTTCAAGATGCCGAGACGAGTATGAGGCTGACAGAACATGAAAGGAGCTCTCTACAAGATCGAAAAAGCCGTCCGGTAGTTATAAAATGCTGAGACGAGTATCAGGCTGACAGAACGTGAAAGGAGCTCTTTGCAAGATCGAAAAGCTCTGTCGAAAAGTATAATGCATAGACAAGTATCAGGCTGATAGAACGTTGAAGGAGCTCTTTGTATAATCAACCAAAAGTTTCAATGTGCTGAGACGAGTATCAGGCTGACAGAACGTGAAAGGAGCTCTCTTTAAGATCGAAAAATATGTCTTGAAGTTTTAAGGATCCTAGACGAATTAAAGGAGAAGTATCTATCAGGCTGTAAGAACATTTGCATAATTGAAATATANAAGATGGAAAATCATTAGGTTGAAAAGATCATAATTTTTAGTATTCGGCTGTTTTACCATATCAACCCTTACTTTATCCTCATTAGAGTCGTTCAATAAAGTTGTCGTTCAATAAAATTTTTAGTTGTTCCTGTAAGGTTGGAAAAGACTGTCTCGGCATCATGAAACATCTGACCAGTTTTTCAATCTTGCAAAGAGCTCCTTTCACGTTCTGTCAGCCTGATACTCGTTTAGAATACTTCTCGTTCAATCTTTTTCGATCGTTCGAGTATATATGACATAACATTTTCGACCTTGCAGAGAGCTCCTTTCACATTCTGTCTGTCTCATACTTGTCTCGGCACATTGAAACTGGTGAAATTCTGGACTCTTTTTTTCGACTTACAGAGAGCTCCTATCACGTTCTGTCCTCCTAATACTCCTTCGTCTAGGATCCTTCTTTTTCAGTCTTTTTCTATCTCTCGAGTATTGCCTGATGAGTGTCAGACTGACTGAACGTGAAAGAGCTGTCTGTAAGTAAGATCGAAAAAGAAGTCTTAAGAAGTTTTAAGGATCCTAGATGAGTATATTAGGCTGACATAACGTGATTGGAGCTCTTGCGAGATCGAAAAGCTCTGTCGAAAAGTATAATGCATAGACAAGTATCAGGCTGATAGAACGTTGAAGGAGCTCTTTGTATAATCGGCCGAAAGTTTCAATGTGCTGAGACGAGTATCAGGCTGACAGAACGTGAAAGGAGCTCTCTTTAAGATCGAAAAATATGTCTTGAAGTTTTAAGGATCCTAGACGAATTAAAGGAGAAGTAACAATCAGGCTGAAAGAACATTTGCATAATTGAAATAGACTGACAGGTCAAAAGTTTCAAGATGCCGAGACGAGTATCAGGCTGGCAGAACATGAAAGGAGCTCTCTGCAAGATCGAAAAAGCCGTCCGGAAGTAACAAGATGCCGAGACGAGTATCAGGCTGGCAGAACATGAAAGGAGCTCTCTGGAAGATCGAAAAAGCCGTCCGGAAGTTATAAAATGCTGAGACCAGTATCAGGCCGACAGAACGTGAAAGGAACTCTCTGCAAGATCGAAAAAGCCGTCCGGAAGTAACAAGATGCCGAGACCAGTATCAGGCCGACAGAACGTGAAAGGAGCTCTCTGCAAGATCGAAAAAGCCGTCTGGAAGTTACAAGATGCCGAGACGAGTATCAGGCTGGCAGAACATGAAAGGGGCTCTCTACAAGATCGAAAAAGCCGTCCGAAAGTTATAAAATGCTGAGACGAGTATCAGGCTGACAGAACGTGAAAGGAGCTCTCTACAAGATCGAAAAAGCCGTCCGGAAGTTACAAGATGCCGAGACAAGTATCAGGCTGGCAGAACATGAAAGGAGCACTCTACAAGATGGAAAAAGCCTTCCGGAAGTTATAAGATGCTGAGACGAGTAACAGGCTGACAGAACGTGAAAGGAGCTCTCTACAAGATCGAAAAAGCCGTCCGGAAGTTATAAGATGCCGAGACGAGTAAAGTCGTAAGATCGTAAAAGTCTGGTCCAGGAGTTTCATGGATCCTAGACGAGCATCAGATATACAGAACGTGAAAGGAGCTAGCTGTCTGCAAGATCGAAAAAGACTGGTCGAGTAGTTTTAAGGATCCGAGACGGGTATCAGGCAGACAGACGTGAAATGAGCTCCCTGCGAGATCGAAAAAAACAGGTCAAAAAGTTGAAATGTGCCGAGTCGAGTATTAGGCTGAAATAACGTGAATGGAGCTCTCTGCTATAAGGAAAAAAATTGGCAAGAACTTAAAAAAATTAACTTTATAAATATTTATTTGGTTGTGGTTTATTATCCCACGTAAATTTTAAACATTTAATGAGAGGGGGAATAGAATAAAAAAATCTATCTGTCATAGCCAGCTTGAACCTGGATCTCCTGCTTGCCGGGCCGGAATGTTTCCGTTACACCACCGGGACGAGCTAGATAGGATATGTAATTAATTCTTATGTACGTCCCTCTTTAATGAATCATAAGAAATGTGCTTAGTCTACACAGCTTCTGTTTAATAGACTTTTGTATTTATCTGACAGTAATATAGAGTCTACGAGTTATGAGTCAAACATGGCGTCCATAGTCAAGTCATGTATTCGTTCCAAACGATACTGCTCGGTGGAATCGCCTGGACTGACCTTAACCATGGTATTTCCTCAATTTCGTACTGTTCCCGCATTATCTGATCGATTACGCTTGCCTTCTGAGAAAGAGTCGTTAATCAGCAGTCCATCGTTCACATTGCACTAGCGGGAAGTTTTAAATATTTCTTTCCTCGAAACATTATACGTACTACTACGAGAAAAATTATAATACCAGAAAATTATAAAATCTACCACACTCCAAAAAAAAATTATTTTGACATATAAATAAATATATTGCTTTAAAATATATGCCAAATACTTTCACAAAGCTGCCAAAAATACATTAAGAGGGACGAATAAATGGATATTAGAACTTCCTTTTCTATTCTTTTTAAGCCTTTGGGTTTGTTTATTATTTTACAATCCCCCTCCTCTCTCTCTCCAACCTCTCCCTCTCCTTCTACTTCCTACACGCATTTTAACGGTTCATATTTTAGACTCAATTTAGGATAGTTGAAGATCTGTTGAAATATTTTAGAAGTCGCGTGTGGCACCAATGTGATTAACTAGGAACTCTACTGAATTTTTATAGAAAAGTTGTGCTCTCCCAGGAGTCTCTTCAAAGAGTTAGCCAGCGCCATCTATGTATTGTCCGTCAAGTCAGAACAATCCAAGGTCTCAGAACCTAGTACTCTGCGCTGCTTGTCATCTCACTGCAATGTACATAATCGCTCTCTGGTCACGACTCTACAGGAGGGATGGCATTCAGTTTTGCATTGTAGAATATTTAAATTAAAACTTTTAAATGAACAGGAAATTCTACAACTGACTATAAAGATAGCATACTATTTTCAATGTCATTTCACTATTTTATTTAGATTAAATTTAAATATATTTTTCACATTGGAGATTTTTTATTTATTTATTAGAAAGGTAGAAGAATACATTTATGCAGTTTCATTTAGTGAGTACTATGGGACTCCTGCTCAGACAGACTACCCAATAAAGTCCCGCCCTCATGATTAGGCTTGATATGGATAGTGCCTCAACTGGTCCGTTGGAAATATTTTGGGCAAAATGAGCTATATTTCCTCTTAATTGAAATTTCATATTTAAAAGCCTCCATTATTATTTTCCATTCTTCTGTGAAGACTTGTAAGGCGTCATTTTCCTCAATGCTCACCAGATCCTCGTTTCATGAGAGATAGTTATATGGTCCTATACATCCCTCCGCAAGCACCGTCCAATCCTGAGACGTGTTCCGCGTTCTCTTCCTCCGTACGATCTGTGCGTGGACGGCTTCCTCTCGAAGAAATGCAGTTCTGCAGCAAAGTTGCCGTGGTCATTAAGTAACTGTGCTTTCCAATGGTCCTACTCAATGAAGCTCTTGGATAGGCGGCTATCCTTTGTGGGGAAAAGCGCTTTACCAAGGCACCATTTGGAGTAGTCCTCCAGCGCCCTTCCCAAGCTGCTCTCATACATATTTAATGATCCTAGTTCGCTCCCCCTCGTTAAAGTTCTGTTTTGGATTTTCGGTAACCAACCTAAATAGCCTCTCTGTCATTTCTAGGATCTGAAAAGCATCTATCATATCAGTTAATGGGCTCTGGCCATTTATCAAGTTACTGAATGTCACACTAAAAATATCGTTACAAAACTATTAAACCATAAGCAATTAAAAAGGATAGAAACTAAATAATACATTAAAGAAAAACATTATCTTTAAATATATTGTGAAGTTGCTTTTAAGACTTCAAATAAAACTCCTTGCTACCTGTTTTTTCATTTTATTCGTCCATTATTATCAAAATCATAATGAAAAGAATATTCGGTGATAAACCAGCAAATAATGTTTGATTTCTGGTTAGCAATAAAACTAAAAACTTTATTTTAAATGATTTTAGTAGATTAAATAAATTCAGTATTTTGTTTTTAATGTATTTCCTTAGTGTCTTTATGCATTACATTCTGTTATTATAATATTTTGTAATTGACAATAAATACATTTAAATAGCAAGGAAACTCACAATGTAGGGAGAATTGGAATTCATAGAGTATGTTATGTTGCATCCTATGAAGCTAAAAAATAATTAGAATCTTTAATCGAGCCGTTTGCTTCAAACATTACAACAAAATTTTAATCAATTTTATT
Source organism: Oncopeltus fasciatus (assembly GCA_000696205.2). NCBI lineage: Eukaryota > Metazoa > Arthropoda > Insecta > Hemiptera > Lygaeidae > Oncopeltus > Oncopeltus fasciatus. The sequence continues at coordinate 26,062 of KZ807420.1, forward strand.
TGCCAATATTGTAATGGTCATTCTCAAATGTTTTTAAGTGATGAGGGAATAAATAAATCTAGAAATATATATATATATCTATCGTCTTATTTTTCTTATTGTTCACTGAAGTCTAGATTAGAATAAAACATATATATGGTTTCTCGTCAGTTAGAAGTGGTGCGATTTACTTTTACAGAGGTAGCCGCATCGGGAGATATGTTGACCTGAACTGTTGGACAGCCTGCAGCGGGTCTTTTGGTCCACTCGTTGGGATCGGCTCCCGGAGCGAATATAGTGGGTGGAGGGCTCGATAGTTGCTGGGCTTGAGAGGGGCGATTGCTCTGGTAGAAGTAGGAGATGATGTTGGCAGCAGCGTCGGACAGCCTGTCGAAAAGCCCTCGCTGCAGTCCTGGAACCACTCCATCCAGTTCCTTGGCCCAATAGGCACGCTCCAGCTCGGTATCGTTCTGTCCGGTGACGATGGAGAAGATGAGCGGGTCGAGGATCTTCCTGCAGCGCTGGGAATCCGGACAGTTGCAGCTGACGAGGGCTGTGATGGTTTGGGCCTTCAGCTGAACTTCTAGTAGATTTATCCGAAGCAATTTAATGGTTTCGATGACCATCTTGGTCTCGCAGCCCTGGAAGATTTTAGTTATGATCTGCTGGGGCACGGTGAAAATGTTGAACGGGTTCAGGAGGCTCGAGAGGGTGATCTGGCGGGACTTGGACCTGGTAGCTGAGGTTTTATTACCTCCTTCCTCTTCTGGACAAGAGGGACAAGAACAGTCGATATATTCCTTCAGAATTTTCTGGCGGGCATGGATAGCCTGGGTATCAGATATCACCTGTAACATAAACGTCTTCATTTAATTTCATTATCTCGGGTCAAATAAATTTAATGAAATCATAAACTTCAGCTAAAATCAGAAATTTTAAAAATAATTTATTTTTCAAATATCTAATATGAAATTTATGAACAGCATAAAGCGAGTTATGCATGCAACAAAGAAATAATCACTGCAAATCTACCACAAAAGTTTATTTTTCAACAAATAAGTTCAAGGTATTTTTTTTTTTTGAAATACTTATTAATGTCTTAAGTATGTATGTATAGAACCTAACCTCATCATGAATGTTTTAAATCAATTTTTTGTTTATATTTTAAATTAAATATAGTAATTGCATCAACTTTACATCTATAAAGTTAATATTAAAATTTAATTTGGGTTATAAATTGATTATTTTGAGTCTGATCTAAAATTTTATTGTGTATGTAATAAACAACTAATAATAATAATGAGAAGCTTGTGCCGATGCACCATTGGACCACTGAATCACCAGTAGTAGTAGTAGCTTCCGTCTTCGTAAAAGAGAATCTCCCAGAGTCTTTTCAAGTGGTAGTAAATCTGACCGTACTTTAAGATATAGGTGTGTATTCTGTATATGATAGGGAAGACCTGGAGGTTCAGCTTCTTGATGACACTCTCCTGGAAGACCTTGCTCTGTGCCAAGCCGACCTGTTCCGCCTTCAGGGAAACCTCAGGAGGCAGCATGGCCTTCAGATGCGTCCAGTTGTCATCCTGCTCCTCCGGCAAGCCTGTCAACAGAAAAGTCACCACAAATTATAGAAATATAATCAAATGTTAATAATAAAATAATAAAATGTTGGTCTAAAGACTAAGACATCGGAGGATATCCTCCGATCGCCAAAATTTTTCGAAAACGGATAAACTTATTTAGAACTTACTTAATTGGACCTAATTTTCAAAAAGGGCTTTATTAAAATTTGTTATATTAAGAGTTAAAATTTTAAAATTACAGTAATATATAGTCGATAACACCTATCAATTTGAGGCAAATATAATGAGATCTTAATTCCCATCTGTTCCTTTTAGTATGAAAAATATGTTCAATGTAAACTCCATCGTATTTTGAGGAATCCCCCTTAAAATTTGCCATATCCAAATGAGATTTTGATTTAGGGATATTCCCACGCAAGTAAGAATGGGCATATACCTTTCTACGAGATATCGTCACTTCAGTTTCTTTCTCCTAAGCAACTTATGGTGATGTAAAACCGAAATGCTTTTTGTGTGATTAATAAAAAATTTGCGAGAAGATAAAAAAAAAAAAATGTATTACTTATTTTTTCTATTATATTTTGGTTTACATGTCTGCAACGTATCGGATTCATGTGCCCATTAACAGGTTTTTCTTTATATATACCACCAAACAAGTCATATTTAATTATTTTATTAGTGTTTATTTTTGTCATTACTAACAAAGAAATTTGTCAATCATATCTTCTATTAACCGTCTTCATTGGTTTCTGCACACCATCTTCCAATGAAGACGGATAATAGAAGGTATGATAGTTCTATATTCATTGGTAGTCATAATAACCTTTTAAATTTGTCAATTGTCAAAAATAATATTCCTCTTGATCAATAGGCCTTCTACTCGTGTCCCACTTGTTGTTTCACTCAAGGATTTTTGTTTCTTTTAGAAGGCGAAAAAATATAGCTCATTAGATATTATCTAAAAATAAATCTCGAATAGAGTGTGAATTATTAGCGACAATCTAAAAAAATATTATGACTCTTTTTGTTAATTTGAAAAAGAATATGTATTTTTCATTTTATTTTTCGCCTTATCTCCATCAATTTACCTCAAATAGACAGGAGTTAGTTCTCCAGCGGCGGGAATTTTTTTTTTTTTACAATAACCTTCAGTTTTATAGTAAAGTCATATAAGGTTTTAATTACTTTCGAAATTACTCATTTATTGAACTCATTTTAGTTAAAGTTACGTAATATGCAATATTTTAATATACTTAATTTATTCTTCAATTTTTTTAATGTTCCTGAGATATACTTTTTTACTCAGTGCGAAAACTCAGATGATATAGTGAATCATTATTTGAAGATATCTTTAAATATTTTAATGGAGAGAATATTATTTGATTCTAATTCACAAATAAAATCTCAGGGTTACATTTGACTGTAATAGTGTTTAGTAAGTTATTTCTAATGAATCGATAAAATATTTTGTACCTTTTTTAATAAAACCATTTTTCTAAGCAAATGGGTGTAAATTAGCTTACAAAATAATTTTTATTTCCAGTATATAAATAAAAATAGTCGTTTTTATGTAAGGGAGCCTTGTAGGTTTGTAAGGGAGGAAAATTGCAGAGAATAAAATATGCAAAATGCATTCTTCTTAAGTTTCATGAGGCCATGAAATTAAAGAAAATATTACTTTGAATTAAAAAACATAATTGCTAAAAATATAAAATTATTGAAAAATAAAGCCGCAGAAAATCATTATATCTAAATTTCGAGATTTTTCCTTAAAATCGGGTTATTGGGATTAGAGTTTTATCGGAAATAATTTATGAACTATCAATAGGACCTCCTGTAGCTATGACGCTGTATAGGTCGAATTATATTGCATCACAAAACTCAGCATCCATGGTTTCTTTAAATAAAATTAATTTAATATTCAAAGTAACAGCAAAGGAGGTAAAGATCATTTAAATATTTTTGTAAATCTAACTATTAAGAAAGAAGAAGAAGAAAAATACATTTTTTTTAGGCAGAAACATTTGTTTTTACACAAAATATAAAAATGAAAAGTAACAAAAAAAAATGAAAATTTACATTAAGAAAAAAAGTAGGTCACCTTCATCTATAGACAGATTGTTAATGGTCAGTTCCATTGGATTAAATTTAAACTTTGAACTGTTAATTTTCTCATTATTATAAATATTTAATCATCATTTATTAAATAACTTTCGTTTGGGATTTTTTTTTTTTTTTTATGGAGAGAGGCTATTATATGTTGAGAAAGGAGAAGTTAAGGGTAACATTGACCCCCATTGACTGATATGTCTTATAAAATCAAATAAAAAAAACAGTTCTGTATTAGTACTGACTTTTCAATGTTCGAAAGCGCGTAAATTTCAAAAGTACGTCAAGAATAATTAAATCAAATACAAAAAGTGAGTAAACCTTGCGAACTCCAAAGTATCGTGATAAATGAAATATTTCTATTTGTGCCACGTTATGTAAATCCCAGACCTAATAATACGGAGCAAGCCCGACTCGCAGGACTCGCATTCCCATCTTCCCTGAAGACGGATATCAATGAGAGTAAACTACTAAAACGCCTTAAAACACAAAATAACACATTAATGCTAACTTCCCTTACGATGGCAAACCGATCCTGGAAGGGATGTAGTGGGAAAAGGCGGTAAGGTTAAGAGGTAAACAGATACAAAACGAGGCCCAAATATCGAATTTAGTTTATAATAGGAGGCCAAAGAAACTAAAAAATTATTATTAAATATCTTCCTTAATATGCTTATATGTTTTCTTAATTTTATAAAATAAAATGTTATACAATTACGGCCTTTCTATTGAGTTTTACACATTTTTTTTTTTCCAATAATAATAACGAATATTTATTACTTTAAATTTTAGTCTCCCTCTAATTCGACTGATTTTAGCCAATAACGAACTTATTGATTGGCTTACAAAAAAAAAAAATGTTTAAATATCGAATTTGGTTACGAAGAGTACACTCACATACATATGAGTTATATTAAAGTTATGAGTTATGTATTAAATGTATATATTAGTTATTTAAAGAAAAACATATATCCAAATGTTCAAATTTCGCAGGAAGCTTTGGTAAAGTGACAAAAATGTGTAAAGCATACATACCATAAACGGTGGCGAGAGAGACGATGAGAATGAGTAACTTCATGTTGTAAATGCCGTCTCCAGCTGGGAGCCCAGCATAAATACCTACTATCTTAATGGAACCATTAGGCTGTCTTGGGAGGGGTGTCAGGGCACAACAGATGACGTGGGTTTCAGGAATTCTGCACTAATTACTAAATAATTCGGGGTCACATCCAATTTCTAGGGCCTGAGTTAGTACACTAAGTTCCACATACATATTATATATATTATACCCATTATTATATTTCCATATATTTTTTTTCACGACCTAGAAACCGCAATTGATTTTCTTAAGAAAATTGTATGTATTTTTGAAATGTAAAATGAATTGCTGAGTTCGTCACAGAGCGAAATCGGGCGAATAGGAGTGGGAGATTACCTGAATCATCAAGTGTGTGGGTGAAATTTATGTATAAAGGATAAAAAATTGTTAAACTTTGCTAGGTGGTAGTGATTTTAATTTATTAAAGCTAAGCGTTTCGATACTGAATGTCTCATCCTCAGAGCCAAGGAATCTTTTAGACGAGAGTAATGGACTTACAAGAATCAATGTAGTCCATTACTCGACTCTCGTCTGAAAGATTCCTCGGTTCTGAGGATGACACGTTGAGTTTTGAAAGCGCTCAGCTTTAATAAATAAGTATCATTATCACCGAGCGAATATCATTATCCCTTATAATTGTATAGCTTCGCCCCAACTTATTAAAATAAAAATATATTTCCTCGTAATATTTAGTTCAGTTTAAAGAAACAACTCAGATTTATTTATTAATAAAAAATATTGTGAGATGAATACAGTAAAATTAAATAGTAAGCAAAGACAGAGCAGAGTATAGATCATTGAAACTTACATTAATATTGATCAAATATATGTTTTATAAATGTGGCATCAGCTGGAAATCTGAATTTCAAATAGTCAAAACTACATTTATGAGATTTTGGGATTTGTGACTTACAAATTTGTGACGTACAAACAGATTTGGGAGGGGGGGTAATAAAAAATTAAAGCGGATATCTCATGTTTTATTTAAGATGGATAATAAGAGTAAATTAATTAAGATATCTTAAAATACAATTAAGTGGAAAGGCTCGAAAGCTCATGGCTTAACTTGAAAGGGATGAGGTGAGAGAGAAGCGTTCAGCCCTCATAAGAATATTCTTTAATTTTATAAACATTAGTTTTCTTGAGGTATTTAACCCCACGTAAATTTTAACAATTTTTAGTGCAAGGAAACAGAATAAAAATCTAACTGACCCAGCCAGGACTCGAACCTGGATCTCCTGCTATCCGGGCCATCGCACTAAAAATTGTTAATATTCTTTAATTTTTTTTATTATGAGCTTTTTAAAAAATGTAAACTTTAATGACAGGTGAAGCTAACCGCAAAATATTTTTATTGCTCTCAATTGTCTAATTCTACTTAACTTTCTTGTTTAAATTGCTAATAGTCTTTGTTTTATTAGACATAGACCTTCTTTACCATCTATTAGATAACAAACCTCTCTACCCCTAAGAACTTTTATTTCGTGTGTGAGTGTGTTAGTGCTCGTGTGAATTAGAAACCATCTTCTCTTAAGTACAAACTATATTTTTTTTTCTCTAAGAAGAAATGGAAGATATAAAAGCTAACCCTCCGTCTCCCAAACCCCCGGACCCGGTTGGCTTTCACAAGGGTAAAGGTGGGAGAATCTAAAAAAAAAAGCACTAAATATTGAAACAGTAAAGGGTCCCTCGTCAACAAAATTTATAGTTATGGGACTAGAGCCAAATAAAGACAACCTAACCTTCAAAAACTTCAGCCTACTCAAAGTAAATCGTTACATTAAAAGTTCTATCCCGTTATGTAAAATAAGATTCCTGAAATCTGGGAGTTTAATCTTAGAAATTAAAACAGAAAAATATTTTTATAATCTCAAAAATATCACAAGTTATGAAAATATTCCCATCAAATTTTCTCTGCAAAGAGGCCTTAATTACTGAGAAGGCTTCATAATCTGTGACGAGTTCACCTTCTGAAGTGAGGAAAAATTAGTAGAAGAGCTTCAAAAATATAATGTAAAAAGCAAGAAGAATACACAAGTTTGTGAAAAATACTAAAGTTCCAACAAATTCGTTCGTATTAACTTTTGAATGTTCTGAATTGCCCGGAAAGAATCACTTTAGGCTTCCTAAGTATCAAAATCAAATCTTATATAAAGATGCGATTTATTGTATTTGCAAAAAACCAGGCTTAAAGTATAATATAGATTTTTCTTTAAATTAATTTTCTGTCATTAGGAAAGATTACCAAGGGAAGAAAATTGCAAGCAGAGGGGTCTGTTTGTTAATAGCCAATTTCCTACCCTTCTCAACAATTTGTTTGAACATTGACCTTCAGGCAGTAGCAGTTACTGTCTATAAACCTTTTAAATTCACTATCTGCTCTCTTTATTTACCTCCCAATCAATCCTTTAGTGTGAAACAATTAGAGGATTTAACACAACAACTTCCCGAACCTATCCTTCTTCTAGGTGACTTTAACAGTCATAACATTCTTTGGAACTCATCCAGCACCGACTTGAGAGGAAGACTCATTGAATCTTTCGTCGAAAAGTCACAGCTGTGCATACTAAATGACCGTTCCTCGACACATTTTTGTTCTTCCACGGGAAAGCAATCACACATTGACGTATCAATAGCACGTCTTTCTGTCCTTTCAAAAATAAATTGGAAAACCAGTCAAGACCTCTACAGTTCCGATCATAATCCTATACTCATCATTTTTATAGATAGACAGCTTCCCCCTCCTCGCCCACCTAGGTGGAATACTAAAAAGGCTAATTGGTCCCTTTATCAGGATTTAGCCCAACTAAACCATATAGATCTTTCAGTTTGTAAAATTGACAATTTATATTCTAAAATCACAAATGCTCTGTTAAATGCAGCTGATCAAGCCATACCAAAGACCACTCTGTCCAATAATAAAATCCCAGTCCCTTGGTAGAATAATGAATGCACAAAAGTCAAAAAGCGAAAAAGAGCATTAAGAAAATTTAAACATACTTGTGACGAACACGACAATATACTCACGCACGTTCCTTAGCCCGTATGACCATTCTTAGCGCAAAAAAGGGAAAACTGGAAGAGCTTTGTATCTACTATAAATTCTCACGCTCCTTCTACTGAAATCTAGGATGTCATTAGGAAAATCTCAGGCCGAAATAAACATTCTCCAATAACCAATATCAAATTCAATAACACTCTCATAACTGACACCGAAGAAATAGCAAATATACTTGGAGAACATCACGCATCAATCTCCGCAAGTAGCAATTATTCGCAAAAATTCCTGGATATAAAAGAGTAAGAGGAATCTGTTTCTCTTGGAATAACTCATGATCCCTAAATCCTACGATTTTCGAATTTAATTTACAAGAATTTTCTGAAACACTGAAGTCGCGAAAAGATACATCACCAGGTCCAGATAATGTAATAATAAGCATGATTAAAAATCTATCACATGAAAATAAATTAGTCATCTTAAAATTTTTAAATAAAATCTTTACATCAGAAGCATTCCCGGAAATGTGGACGAAATCTATTGGCATACCAATCGCAAAAAAAGAAAAACCTGTAAACGAAATATCTAGTTACAGAATAATCTCTCTTATCTGTTCACTATGTAAGCTACTTGAGAAAATGATAATAAAACGGTTGAAATAGTATAATGAAAAGAACAATCTATAGCACCCATGGCAGAGTGGATTCAGAGCAAGTCGAGGCACAAGCGACAGCCTTATTCGACTGGAATCAGAAATCCTCGAAGCCTTTAATGGAAAAAAGAAAGTAGTCGCAGTATTCATAGACATAAATAACGCATTTGATTGTACATGGAGAAGGCTCATCCTTAAAAGGTATGCATTGATGGGAATTCAGGGAAATATTCTTCAGCTTAGCCTGCTGGCAGAATCTGGAGAACCGCCACTCGAGTATCGTAGGGACCAACACCTTCTCAGATATTATTACTCTATCTTAGCCTCACCCACTCATCCCCTAAAGCCAAGTCTAACAGTATCAGAAATTCGCCAACTTCGCATTGGTTCATCATCTTTTACAAGGAGAGCTGATGACCTCATTAGAAAATATGCCATACAAATTCCACTATGTCTCCAAAACCACCTTGGTGTCTCAAGCCTTTACATATTAACCTAACTCTCACCAAGTACATATAAAAGGATACCATCCCCACCATATCTTAGAATAACTATAAAAAGCTTGTCCCAGATAAAAAATCTTGCATAAGCATTTATACGGACGGCTCAAAAAACTCTGAAGGCATTGGATCAGCTTTCAGAATAGATGGCAGACCCTTTGTGTTTTCTTTGCCGCAGATGTCAAGCGTGTTCACCACAGAATTACTCGCAATAAACAAAGCCTTAAATATTAAATTGCTTTTATCAAAAAACATTTCTGTATTTACCGACTCTTTATCTGCTCTTTTAGCTTTACAAAGTCCTTTCACCAACCAACATCTCACAATAGACACTCTTATTGCAATAGATTAACTCAACGAGAAAGTTAGCAAAGTGACATTTAAATGGATACCTAGTCACCGCAGAATTTCAGGCAATGAAAATGCGGACGTACTAGCCAAGAAAGCGATAAAAGATGGTGAGATGTACTCAAAAGTAACCTTGAATGATGTAAAAGTGCTAGTTAAAATATTAGTACTTAATAAGTGGGAAAATATATGGTGGTCAACCAGAGACAAGTTACTCGAGATAAAATCTACTCCGAGGGTGTGGTCCAGTTCCATGTCAACTGACCGTAAGAGAGAAGTGGTATTATCAGACTAAGAATAGGACACACAAGACTTATTCATGGCTATATAATGGCAAAGAATAACCCACCCATTTGTGAGGTCTGTGGACAACTTCTTACCATCAAACATATACTTACAGAGTGCCTAAAATATAAAGAAACAAGGAAAAAAAAATAGCTTAAATGGGACTCTAGACGAAATTCTATTGGATGATGATAAATTCATCGACTCTATAATGAACTTTCTGAAAGAGGGCAGGCTATTAAATCTTATCTAGATGCATTTTCAGTATGCTTATTTTCCATTCTCTCTCAATTTTTTTCTTTCTTATAAATTTCATAGTATCCAAGCACAAAGAAATTACTATGTCCATCCACATAATAACTATTCGCATTACCAATTTATTATACCTCACCATGACCTATTGCTAAGAAATTCCTCTTCTTGAAAATATCTTCCCGCTTCTAAAAATATCTCCCTGGCGTTAATGACCAAAGGTTGACACGCCATTAAAAAAAAAAAACAACAAAAAAACGCAAAATTTAAAACTGGCTTATATTTACTCTTGAATTCACCATATAGTTCTCTTTTTAGGTTAAATAATACAGTATAAAGATTAAGTAAAATTTCAATACTAAAACAAAGAATTTACCAAGAATGCCGCTTTGTGAATATATCTCTGTATTATATTCCAATATAATAGATATATAATATATAGTATAGTTATAACATCACTATTTTATTCCGCCATCTTATGTCTTTGTTTTGTAGCATGGACAAAGTGAATTGATGGTTTTTTAAGTGACACCGAGCGTATGAATTATAACCCCAGGCCAGCCAAGGAAATAATTGTAAAATATTTCTATAAGATTTAGTAGCCTGCCCTCTTTCAGAAAGTTCATTACAGAGTCGATGACTTTATCGTCATCCAATAGAATTTCGTCTAGAGTCCCATTTAAGTTATATTNAGAGATAGCCCTATTGGAAAGAGACCGGATGAAGAGATGTGCAACTGCACACGGTGGGAGAGATAAGAGGGAATGTCTGAGTAAGAGAGTCCATTATATAGAGTTCAGTCAGTTTCAGAGGTGTTGCCAGACGACCGGGAAACCTGCTTCTGACAGTCCGTCAGCCTCTCAATTCAACATGTCTGCCACTCAACTACCTCCCTTCCCCCACCCTCCTGCATACAATAGGCTCAGTTGTGTATTTTTCCATGCGTGACTCACTAAATAAGCTGAAAACTATATACATTGATAATATTTTCCCCAATAGTTATTTTTATTTCAATGCGCCAAAACATAGATATAATCATCATACACAGAGGTTTTATTTTTATTCATTCAAAATAAATCAACAATTACAGATGATTGTAACTATATATATTAACTGATATATTTAATTTAAATACAAATTAATTATAGCATGCGCTTAATTAAGCATGTTTACCAAATTCAGCATTAGGAAACTACAACAAATATTTATAAATATTAATTTAGTTGTGGTGTATTATCCCACGTAAATTTTAAACAATTAATGCGAGGGAATAAAATAAAAAATCTATCTGTCCTAGCCAGGACTCCATCTTGATCTCCTGCTTGCCGGCCGGTATGCTTCCATTGCACCACCGGGACGAGCTAGATAATCTATCCGTTTATTTATTCTATTCCCTCGCATTAATTGTTTAAAATTTACGTGGGATAATACACCACAACTAAATTAATATTTATAAATGAAAATAAAAAGTAAATAACGAGATTCGATAAATAGCTAGACAATGTCAGCTCCTTCGAGCATAAGACGATGTATTCGTCTTTCTCGTGGCTAGGCTATCGCTAGTTAGTTGGGAATTTAATAAGTTATCTGGCTCGTCCCGGTGGTACAATGGAAGCATACCGGCTCGGCAAGCAGGAGATCCAGGTTCGAGTCCAGGCTGGAACAGATAGATTTCTTATTCTATTCCATCGCATTAATTGTTTAATAACAAATATTGTGCGAGGCACTCGCACAACATTTTATTTTATTTATTTTTTTTTTGTAATTAAAACTTGCTACTTTCATCAAAAGCGATAGAGTAGTTTTATTTATTTACTTTTAATACATATGCAAACACATTAATTTAATTGGAGATTGTTTTTCCGGGTTACACATAATTACTGAGGTAATACGTTTCAATGAATAACAAAGTGTTAATGTATATATGGAAATTTTCCACGAGAATAAATTTTATTTGATAATTGATTTTAAAATAAAATTATCGTAAAAACTTCCATTCGATATTCATGCTCAAAAATGCAGCTGAAAATTCTTCAAATATATTGTTTTTAAACACTTTTCATTTACATGGTGTCGTTTTCTTCCTGTCATACTGCATTTTATTATTACGCTTACATATTTAATTAATGAATAGAAATCAGTGTGCCTGTCATTCATTGGAACCTATTACCTCAACAAATACATTTTACAATGAAAAAAAAAAAAAATTGTCCCCGTGACTTTAAAAACACAGAGAGGTATACAAACGCATGTGTTGTTTAAAAACGTTTTGAACGGGCTACATTAAATTATTTTCTTCTACTTATAATCTGAAGAATTGAATACATTTTTCAAGTCACTCTACCATCAGTTGACTTCGTTTCACGTGTAGCCATATGATCTATATTATATTGACTTAGCTTGTTGCTAAAACTGAAGAGGGAGATTACTACTAAATGCCTAGTGAAGATCCTTGAGGCCTCATTCGTGAATGGTCTAACGTACAGATAAAATAATTAGTTCAGCCTCCTCTCATCAGCTGTTTCCTGGTCTGAGGTCAACCATCCATATCTCAATCTCCTAATCCATTCTTCTTTTTTCTTTTCTTTTTTTTTTTTTTTTTTAATGGAGCCGTAAATCTGTCAGAACACCATACATCATAAAATCTTCTGGATTATTTAGATAAACCAGAGGTCTGCCGCATCAATGTGCATTTACTCCTAAAAAGTTATTCTGACTTCCTTGTAGTTTGAATGGCACAATACCTGAACATTATTTGATTAAAAAAAGATCCTACATGCCATTGCGAAAAGTTCATTATTTAGAAGTCTATTGCAAGAATAATAACTTAATTCAAAAATAAAAATATTACAATGAGAAGTAGAAGGAGAAATCATTGCAAATAGAAATTGGCTATTCAGAAAAAATTGAAGCTAGTTCTACGCGCATTAAAATATTTGATCCCAGAAATTTTGTATAATTCCATTTGAATTCTACAAGAATACTCCAAATACATTTCTGAATAGAATAATTTAATACTAGTTTCTAAAAATGTACATAACATTCTTTCATTGTCGATTATATTTCCTCTAACAAGAACGTTGTGGTATTTAATCCCATGGGAATTTTATTCAAGAAATGCAAGGGAATAAAATTGAAATATCTTACTACCTCAGCCGGGACTTGAACCCGGGTCTCCTGCTTTCCGGGCAGTTATGCTAACCATTGCACCATCAAGACTAGCTAGATAATTCCTTCTATTCTATTCCCTCTCAGTTCTTGTATAAATTTAATGTATTAAATACCACAACTAAGATCAGTATTCAAAATAATAAATATAGGAAAACAAAACGAGAGTCTGACAAATAGTCGACAATGTTAGCTCCTTTGAGCATACGACGATACATTCGTCTTACTCGGGGGTTTAGACTAAGAGTAAAGTATGAGGAGTAGAAGGAATTATCTAGCTAGCCTCGGTGGTGCAATGGTTAGTATAACTGCCCGGAAAACAGGAGACCCGGGTTCGAGTCCCGGCTGAGGTAGTAAGACTTTTTTATTCTATTCCCTTGCATTTCTTTTAAATATTATATTAATTTTATTGAAATTACAATTTTACAATGTAAAGTATACATTTTTACAGGACTTATTTTGAANAAGAAAAGGGCATATACAGTCTTAAACATATGTCTTACTACCTGTCAAGTCAAGCACGATATTGCGACAGTACTGAAACAGAAATGCGATAGCAGCAGTTCATTGTCATGGCAACTCAATAAAGATGACTGATATTCTAAAGGGTTATTATCAGTACCAATGAATGTAGAACTATCATACCTACTGGATACATCAAACTTGTAGAAAGAGTTGATGTGAATGTAATGCCATGTCTACTTTTGAAGAGTGGGAAACCTCTTCAAGCAATTAAATAGATTAAAATTGATCTCGAATGCTTGACACCTCACAATAAATTTGGAAAATGTAATATATTTCAAAATGTGGGACGACCTGAAAGGAATGAGCCTAGAAAATTCTATTCTATTCTCAATAAAGATTGTAAATGGATAAAAATAGGTGGTGGTCATGGTCAAGGAGCTTTATTGACTTCAACACTATCCCTTTAAATTTAGTTAGAGCAAAAATGTCCTCGACAGTTTTAAGGCATCCACTGTAAATTCACAAATTTCCTAATGAAAAATGAGGTCCTCTTATCAAGTACATACAAAGTCTTTGTTGTTATTATAAAATTTTAACTACGCCATGCCTGCCAAATTTTAAAATTAGTAGGGCCCCCCCCCTAGGGGGGCTAAAGCCTACTTCGGGCGCAATAGAGTTCCGTGAGAATACTCTTCTCTTTGNTAAAAAAAAAAAAAAAAATCAAATCGCCATTAGGATGTCAATCATAGTAATATATTGTTTTAAATGTAAATATATATGAAAAAAGTGTGAATAAGAAAACTCAAAAGAAAATATTATTTATTGTATTTTGAACATTTAAAATAGACACACTAATCCAAAACTTATTTATTATTATTATTATTAAATATTTATCAGCATTTATATGCTGGACTGCAATAAATAACCGGTGATTAGTGAAGTAACTTATACAATATTGATTTATCACTGCCGTATAAACTTGAAGAGTTTTGTAATAGGTAAATAATCTAAAAGGTTATTTCCACCACCAATGAATATAGAACTTTCATACCTTCTATTATCCGATAATAGAAGGTATGATAGTTTTGTAATATTTAACACTGATTTATTGATATATTTGAAAGCTTTTTAAATTCAGGTACAGCTACCTACCTGCCATTAATTTTTTCATAAACTGTAAGAAGTATTTTGAACAGGTTCTAAGGTATATTGTAAACATAGCATTAGATATTTTAATAATTACTAATACGAAATCACATAATCATTACTGCGATTCAATATTAATCAAAATAAAACTGGAACTACTCTTTAAAGGGTAGTCAGATTGAAGAAAATATCTTTAGCAAAGAAGACCAAAACGAGATGAGATCAGCAAGATGAGAGGTTCCTTGGACCACGGAGTCGTGATCACTTGACGTCACTGACCATACGTAGGCCCCTGCGAAGCCCGGGAATCCCCCAAAGCTCCCCCTCCCCCCCAAAGTCCCCTCGGGCCACGGGATTCCCCCTTCGGCCTTGGGGTACCCATCCCCTCCTACTGGCTAGCCTCTGCATCCAGCCCCAGAGACAGACATCTCTCGAGCCACGGACATCATGGACCGCCTGTGTATCGTCTCTCTGGTCCTCGCCCTCGTGGGTATGTTTTGTTTACATAGTCATAACCTTACCAATAATAAACAAAAACGTGTGTCACTTGTAATGAATTTCGTTATTCCTGCACTGTTAGAGTTATTCTTTCTCAATAACTCTTGATATTGATCAATCATCAATATTTCATTGAAAAATCATTGTTAACACTTTTAAGTTCAAGGATGGCTTTAGTGACTTAAAATTTAATGATGATTTAATGACATTGCCATGAGTCACGCTGATTTATGATTTATTGTTTTCCATTATAGTAATAGCAAGAATGAGAATTTTACTTCATTTTATCGCTGTACTCTCAGCGATCATTTTCATAATAGGATAATTAAATTTTATTCTATGAAGTAATTTTTTTACATTATTTAAATTCTTAGATTATATTTAGTATTTGATAATTTTTGTTTGGTGTGATCTGTATGAAAATCTACGTTTTGTTTAGCGTAAAAGACATTCAAAATAACAAAAATTGATTTTATTTTATTCCCTTGCATTTCTTGTATAATGTAAATTTTAATTTCTTAAATTTTATAAGTAACTTTTAGTACCTACTTGTTCATCAAAAGTAAAACCTCGTTAAAAGGTAAAAATAAATAATGTTTACTTGAAAAAAAAATGTAAATTCTATATAAGTATATTGTAAGTCTTCAAATGAATTTAGTTATGTTTTGATACATGTTTACAGACGAGAAAGTATTACGATACTTAGCAGAAGGCGATGGAGTTTATAGAAGAAAAAAAGAGGTTTCTTATAAAAATCTAAAATGAAATAAAAGTCATATAATTAAACACAATATCATTAACAATACGTACAGTAGTGAAACAATATATTTATCTATACTAGCCGTCGTCTTCAGGTGGCATTTTCAAATTAAAAAAATATAGAAACGAAAATTATGAATGGGCTAAAAAAGGCTGGAAATAAGAAAACTTTTTGTTTATCAAAGATATTTGAAGCAAATGAGTAATATATTACAGCAAGATGATTAACAACTCATAAGTGGTAAAAGCGTACAGTTCTTGTCATGCGGTGTTCGTGTCAGTGCAATTTGATGACGCAGTATCTTCATCTTAAAAATAAGAATTATTTTCTATTTTATTCATTAAAGGCTATACTCTCTAAATATACTAAAGTCCATAGTTTTAAGAGAAATATGTATAATACCCATTATGCCTTCTGCTACTCCTTTATAAAAAAAATCAGCAGTCTATCACATTATCATTTTTCTCATCTAAGTTATTTACAAAACCAAAATAAATCATTTGATCTCCCAAGAAAAGGGCATATACAGTCTTAAAAATATGTCTGACTACCTGTCAAGTCAAGCACGATATTGCGACAGTACTGAAACAGAAATGCGATAGCAGCAGCTCATTGTAATGGCAACTCAATAAAAATGACTGATATTCTAAAGGGTTATTTTCACTACCAATGAATATAGAACTATCATACTCATCATATTATCCGTCTTCATTGGTTTCTTCTTCGAAGATGGTTTGCAGAAACCAATGAAGACGGATAATAGAAGGTATGATGACTGATATTAGTAATCACAAAAGCAGTTATAACATACTACATTACACTGAATGAATAAATCGCGTACTTTTTCTGAGTACTTCAACGACAGATAACGGAACTATCATTCCATCTTTCACATTTTAACCCCTTACCATGATGAGTTTATATTCGAGTAAAAATGAGTTTAAATAAAACTTTTATGTATCTTTTAAGTAGAAGTTATTTTAAAATCCATGACTGATAATTTTAGTGAATTTGTATTTTTCTAAATTGTAAACAAGTCATCCAAGTTAGCGGATTTTAAAGCTTTAATCCTTTTGCTTAATAAATATTGTTAAAGAAGCTCGTTTATTATTTTAAAAAACTCTTTTTGGATAAAAAATACCATAACTAATCAATGACTTTACACTTTACTACTAACACTTTACCCAATCACTATTTTTTATACAAACAAGATTTTATACAAACAATATATTCTCAGTAAGTCGAAGTGTAGCTATAGTTATAAGATTTAGTTTTAAATACAACTTGTTTGTATAAGATTTCAGACGTATATCCACTTAGCAGATGGGAGACGATTTAATAGGCGTTGAATGGTGAATTTCCCACGCTCGCTTTGCAGATAATTCAGAATTGAATGTATACAGGAAGGAATGGGAAGTGAGGCATGAGCAGAATATTATCCCTAATAAATACAGGAGAAAACTTCTTTTTGTTTTAATAGTTGAGAAAAATCAAAACTATATAGAGGTGTGTGTGTGTATTTTACTTAAAATTACATTACGTATATGTAAAAAATTAGAAACACACACATATACATAATAATTTTTAGTGCAAGGGAACAGAATAAAAAATCTAACTGTCCCAGCCAGGACTCGAACCTGGATCTCCTGCCATCCGGGCCGGTGCATTTTCCATTTATGCTACTGAGACAAGTCTGATAAGTTATTAGATTTTTTATCCTGTTAAGAATTGTTAAACTTTACGTGGGATTAAATACCATAAAAAATATTTATAAAATTAAAATTTAAAAGTAAATAACGAGAGTCATTTAAACAGTTTGACAATGTCAACTCCTCATAAGAGCATAAGACGATATATTCGTCTGCCTCGGAGGTTAGACTCTCGACACAAGTACGGGGAATTTAATAACTTATCCGGGCAGGATAGCAGGAGATCCAGGTTCGAGTCCTGGCTGGGACAGTTAGATTTTTTATTCTGTACCCTTGCACTAAAAATTGTTAAAATTTACGTGGGATTAAATACCACAAAAAAATAATATTCATATCCATAATGTGTGCATATGATGAATTGTCAGATTCAACATGTCAGATTCAATACTTTCAGTTGTTTTATTTCTTTGAGGCAATTGGAGTTGTTTAAATGGTCGAAATTTTCAAATTCTTCTATC
Organism: Oncopeltus fasciatus; assembly: GCA_000696205.2. Taxonomy (NCBI): domain Eukaryota; kingdom Metazoa; phylum Arthropoda; class Insecta; order Hemiptera; family Lygaeidae; genus Oncopeltus; species Oncopeltus fasciatus. The sequence goes on from KZ807420.1 coordinate 44,071, forward strand.
TTATCAAATAGATTTTTAAAAGAAGATAATCACTAAAATATGAAAATATGTGTATGTATATATAAAGTGTATATGCTCAATAACAAAAACAGTTTTTAGTATCTCATTTAAAAAGGATGATAATTTTAACAAGTAAAATTGGACCTATTGGAAATGGAAGTAGGGGTTTAACTGAAACAAATAAAGATTTTCCTGAGACTTGAATATAATTTTTTGCACGCTCAGTATTTAACTAATCATGTTGCAAAAATGAACCATTAAAAGTAGGGGATAACGGTATTCTTCAAGTTTTGCAATAAAACTTTAAAAGTAAAAAATGTATAAATTTCATTGTAAAAAAAAAAAAATTAAATTAAAAAAAAAAGTATTTTTCAAAAGATCTGCCAAGGTTTCGGCTCACATTGTAAGNATGAGTAAAACAGAGTGAGTTTAACCTATGAGATAAAATTTTAGAAGTTTTTTTAAAAAAAATATTGGAGATATTTCACATAAAACCCGATGTTTTTTTAACTTTAAATTTCGGATCAGGAAGTGTCACCTCCACACTTTTATATTTTAAACTTTAAAAATCAACATTAATTATATTAATACCATATATTCATAATTTTATACTTTTCTTTATGTATTAGCTAATTCCTATAATCAGCTGTTTATTAAACATTTTTCTCTAATCTTGCCTATATACAGTAAAAATGAAGACCACTAAAATTTATATATATGTAGTCAGGTGCACATAGGTCTAGAGCTGCCAAGGCAGGAGCGCTCATTATAAGGTGACAGAGCTCCGAAGATGGAATCACTAATTCTGAAAGCCCTCAGTAATTAGAGAAAAATATATTCAAAGTGCGAAGTATTGGATATTATGTGATAAACCCAACGGAATGTTTATTTGTTAAAATAATATTGTAGGTGTTACAAGGTTATATTGAAAAATTAGAAGTGAAGAGTTAAACTATACCGCAAATTTTAATTTTACCAGCTAGAGGCTGCAAATAATTGTTTTTCTATATGAAATTAGGGTGTATACCATTTAAATGTGAAGTAAAAATGTGAGTTGGTTATTGAGTACAAACAGCAGCGGGGATTATCTGAAATGTAGAAAATTATCTGATATGTAGTGTGACGGATTTTTTTTTTCTTTATTTCCAAAGAAAATATTTAAAATATAAATTGATGGCCTTTTCATAATAAGAAATAAGAAACATCATTTATTTTATAGAATAAAGGCAGACTTAAAAATTATTAATTATACAATTAAGTACAATCAGTACTTTGGCTGCTGATACATTTTTAAAAATGTATTTATGCTTTAAATAGTATATTTGTATTAAGTCCAATTGCATAAAATTTAGAGAAAACGGGTAACAAGTAAACTATTATTCTGCATAAAGAAGTAGATTAGATTTACAATTGAAATTTCCACAGAGGCTTATAGGTATAATATAATTTTATATATTTCAAAAAGAAAATATAAAATTAGGGACGTTTCAGGGATGTTATTAGTATTTTCCATCCACCTCTTTATATTACAATATCGCCCTAAAATAATCTTATCGATATAAGTCATCATATATCCACTTTTCTCTGCATTGCTTTCATTTCATTTCTTTAGAACAAAAAAAGGGTATCAAATTGCTTTTATATGCCAGTGTAATATTTATGTCGCTCAATATCAATGAATCGCAAAATTGGGTATTAAATAAATAAATAATGTTATATTAATGGTATTCCTTATTTTAAAATAGTGATAAAATAGTTTATTTTTCACTAAATTATAAGCATTGCTATAATATGTTTCGTAGACTTAAAGGAATGTTTCATGTGTAATGTATACTTTAAAGGCGTTCATGAAATCCTTATTATAACATATTTCCAGTTAAAGCAAATTTTAAATTAAAAGTTAACATTTACCTCCTTGAGCCAGCTGACCAAGAGTAGATCCTGTTGAGGTCATCCTCATTACAAGGCAAGTCACGTGTTTAAGACGAAACGTTCAGCTACCTACCATGAAACCGTGATTATTTTCGAAACTATTAGTGTTCTTATACAGTTGAATAAATATTTAGTCCAAAATAGAAGAAAAATATAATTTCAAACAATTTTTAGCTTAATAATTTCCTAACGAAAAATGAATAAAAACGAGAATATTTGAGTGAGGGAGAATTAAATGTGGAGTTTGGGCAGTTTCACTTTATACTAAGCTAAGAAAATGAAATTTAAATAGGATTTTCTCAATTTTTTTTCTTTTTAAATCCCTGAATGCAAAAAAGTCATTTTTGGAAATTAGATTGTTAGTATGTGTCGAGGGGAGCATTTACTCGTAGAAGAAGGCATCAATAGGAAATTTCTGTACGCAAAAGTAAACTGCGTTAAAGTGTTGAAATGTTAAAAATTGAACCAAAATAATATAAAATAAAGCTGCAAAATGGTTCAACAACTAGTTGATTCGAGTAGATATTAGCTGGGGAAATAAGTAAGGAAAGATGTTTGCTTAATTATGTGTTTTAATATGTTAATGATGGAATTAATCGGCTTATCAAAATTCTTTAACGATTATCTAGAAATAACGAAACAATATTATAATTGTTATTTTTATTATATTTACCAATGGTATAAAATTACTTAAATCTTTTTTTTTTAATTATGTTATTCATTAAATAAAATAATCGTTTTAATTATGTTTTATTTACAAGCTTTATGAAAATTTAATCTTACATAAAATATAGGTTTTACATCGGAAAACAGGAAAAAGCGTCTTCATCTCCATATTTCGACTGCCAATTACTGGAGAAACACATTTTTTGTTTCAAAACAATGAGCAACTTAGGCATTAAACTACAGGTTATAAGCAAAATTAAACAAAATTTAATAGAAATAATCGGCATTCATTATTAAAAACCAAAAATACGTTTTTTCACACCAACATCAGGCACCACAGAGTATTACAAGATAGGATTCAACCCTTAGTATACAAACGAACACTCTGTGCTGCCTGATGATGGTGTGTTGGCACCGAAACCGGTTGCCAACAAAATAAAATAAAACAGGAAAGGCAACCACTATATTATCTCTAAAAAGTCAGAGTTGAGTCCCACTTCTCTAAAGTATATATCATTTGCCAGCAATCGGCATTTCGGGTAATTCTCTCGATTTTGCTCTAAAACGAACATAATCTCTCAATTTATAGTTAAATGGGATGTGCCCAGTTGTTTCAATAATAAAACAGCTAGTGGCGGCTTTTATGCTACTCATAGTACTTACTTTTATCCTAAGTACTCCACTCAAATAGGTACTCTTCTTACAGGGCTTTACAGCTTTACGCCTACAACAACTGTTACATGACTAGTGATTTCATCTGTCTCTGAGAGAGGCAAGCTCACTCATTATATATGTGTGTGTGTATATATATATATTCATTTTGGAGTTTACTTGTGTAAACTACGTTATTTTTTACCCTCATTCTTTCAGGAGCATTATTCTACAGTACCTGATTCGTTAACCAAGATTGGTCGTCAAGATTTTTTTCATTTAATGAAAAATCATTTTCATTAAATGAAAAAAAGTTAGAATGTGACATAGTAGGAAAAATTTCGTCTAGTAGCTCCGCTAATCGGGTAAGTTATTAACAGAAATTATCAGTTTATCTAGAGAAGAGGAAAACAAACATTAGTCATAAGACGAGAGAAAAAAAAAAAGTGTGTAAAACGCTTACTCAAGCGATCATTCTGAGAGTGGACGTGTGTTGTATCGCCCTTGGATGTGAGGAATAGTGATGCCGGTTGTGGGGCTGTCTGTGAAGGCCGGCGGACACCTCGTCCTTAGCCTCGCAACTCGTCAGGAGATGCCTGGCTAAACACGAGGAACAGGTCTGTCCGGGACACTCACTTCGCCCATCAGGATCCTATATTTAATGGTGAAAATCTTATCTAGTCCTCCATCCAGAAGGAGAGCTTCTTCTTATTTTATTTATTTTTTATTCCCCCTCCCCCCCTCACTACAGCGATCTCCGCCTCCAGCTCGAAACTTTCGAGGGTCAGGTAAATATCCCTGCCATACAAAATAAAATATAAATCTATCAAGCAGAAGCTTCGTAAGCTAAGCGAATTCCTCAGTATTGTAATTGACGAATATTTCTACTTGAACTTTCCCAGACATTACTACTATTATTACTTATAGTACTTTTTAAGAGGAAGGAGAGGAATAAACAAATTGTTTATGTTCCCCACACTTACAAAATATAAATATTGATAATGAACAAAACTGTGTTGTTTCCTTGCACTAAACATTTTATTTATTTATTAAATTATACATTCTGTAAAATAGAATACATTTTGTAATTTCCAAACATATTGGCTTAAATTTCAATTGGCTGTTAATTACAATAGCACGGGGGAGAGAACGGCCAGTAAGTAAACTATTATTCTG
>KZ807420.1:70078-80380 GCA_000696205.2 Oncopeltus fasciatus
TTATATATATATATATATATATATATATATATATATATATATATATATATATAAAGAGAGGGAAGTTTTTAGCCTGAAGTAGGTAGAATCAGAGAACATATTCATAAAAATTTCAAAATTCCTTTTGTAGTTGATAAGCACTTAAAAAAATATTTGTTGATTTAAACTTAGATGGAAACATTTCTTTGGAATGCACTAAGCTCTATCAGAAATTATTTATAACAAACTATTTTTTTATTTTTAACTCTAGACAGAGTATCTATGAAACAAATTGTATAAAACAAGGTTATTGATATGAATATACTAATTATTCATATTTCCTATATTTTGATATTCAATTATTGGAAATTGCCTCTCTCTGCCTTCAGTGAAGAATGTTTCATGCATGTGATACCAAGGTTATTTCGATAAAACTAAAACCGTTCAGTCTCCAAATGTTTATGAATTTCATTTTGATAAATATTTCACCCTTTGACATCATCAGTACACTAAAAATCAATACCAATTTATTAAGTAAATATATAAAATATAAAAAGATAAATGAGATCTAAGGACCATACTCACTTGTACATGTTAGTCAACTGGTAAAATATCAACTTGCTAAAAATTTTATCAACCTATTCACTAGTTTAAACATTTTCTACACACTAAATCTAACCTTAATATATTGGTTGATGTTAAATCAGATTCAAATTGGATCATTGTCAGCCATTTTATACCAATTTTGTATTTTTCAACTTTCATATAGAGGCAGGTGGTGTTCCAACTCATGGAGACCTGAAGCGAGTTCCCCCATTCAGAAAACTCAAAATTCGAAGATATAGTCTAGATATATCAGGACGTCACATTTTTAGTATGTATACATATATATATGGTAAATTGTTGTGAACACTAAATAATCGTAATCAGAAGGATGCAAGTTTAGAAGATGTTAATGATAATTCCTGTTCCCGCACAAAGATTCATGAATGTTAAAAACTATTATGTTAGTTGTTCAACTTTTTCGACGACTAAAAGGACCTTTGCTCTTTACTTTAAATTTACCTATATCATTAATCCTAAACCGGGTAATGATTGACCATATTGCTTAGGATTATCATCATATTTTGTACATTTAGATACTCTTTTATATAAATGTTCAAAATATTATGTCCTCGACAGGATATCGGAAATGTGCTCAAGAATGTGTAACTATTAATCAACCGTTGAAACTGCCATAAGTAATGCAGACATACTCACATTCTTCTTGCTTCATTTATACTTTAGCCTTGAAGAAGCCCTAAGAACGATAAAGGCGAAAGCATGCTTCCTAAGTTCACGAGACACAGTCCATACAAGAAGCATTCTTTTATGAAGAGTCATCATTGGTGGGGAACAACCTTCCCTCCAGGCTGAAGTAAGAGAAGTGACTGAGAGCAATGAAACTACCTCCAACTTGACATTTTATTATTATTAATATTTCAGACCACTGGATAAGTTTTTCCTACAAATATGCTATTTTTGCATGTTCAGTTCGTGATCTGTAGTGCAAAAAAGTTTATCAGACAACAATGTTGAGAAATATATTTAAAGGTGCACAAATAATATATTTCCTAATAATACTCTTCACGAAATATTTTTTTTAAATTAATCAAAGGATTAAATATAAAAGGTGAAAATTAGATAAATTAAGAGTTTTTGTTAGTATTTTTTATTAATAGTTAGTACAAAATCCACAATTGACAAGAGATATAAGTTACGTAATTATATTAATAATTATTTCTCCCATAATTTGTTACTTTTATATGAAAAAAATCAACTTACTAACTATTGATAAAACAATTAATACTTGTAGTATATTAACGAAATAAATATAATCATTTTAGGTGTCAACTATCAGTATGCAATATAACAGCATTACTAAGATTTGGTAATGTTTTTATAATTACATTTTTTTTTTTTTTTAATTTGAGAAATATTTTGATTTTTGTAATTCTATTGTGAAATTATTTTAAATTATACAAAACAGAAACATTTACTTTTCAATTTTCAATATTTTCTATGAAATTTTCAAAAAACCATAATTTAATTTGATTAGCTTAGCTTAATAATTAAATTTACTAATAAGAAGTCCTCCAGCAAGGTCCTTGAAAACATTGGCGTTTAATTTCAGGATATCGAGGATGATAATCAGGTAAAGAAGAAATTTCTGGAGTTTGGAGGACTCGATCAACATTTACTGTGCCTCTGTATACTGGAACATCATCAGAGTCTTTTTGGGTCCGGGAATTCAAATTTTTCGACTTTTTTATTTGTGTGTTTATCCTAGGGCTTAGTTCCTTTAAAAGTTCTTTTTCGTCTGTTACAGTTATTCCTTGGATAACAGGTACATCTGTCGAATCTTTCTTCGACTCCTGAATAAAGTCTTCCACTTTTTTAACGATAGACACTTTGCTTGGAACAAAATAAGATTTGCAGAGCTCTTTGGAATAGGGGCAGTCTTTAGTATCTGTTACTGTCACATAAGACTTGCGATCCTCTGGCTTTGAAACCTGAACAAAATTGATTTCGTAAAAAGCTTTCACGATTTTCGGGCTCAGACTGCTGTCCATTTGAAATGGCACCTTATCAGCAATAAGAGAGCTACTAGGATTCGGAAGATCCAACTTTGTATCAATAGAAAATCCAAACACTGAAACAGAAATACAAATATCACTTAGAGTGAGCAAACATTCATTTATTATACACAATTGAAATTGAACATATCTAAATAGTAAGGTTTTTTTTGTTTATTTTTTTGAGACCAGCAAAAAAGAAAAATATTTAAAGAGAAAAATTAAAAAAAAGTTTTAAAACAAAGACGAATTCTAGACCTGAAATTTTCTTTCAGTTGACACTTTGTTCATCAAAATTTATCGTCACGGAAATCCAGAAAAGGACTCAACCCAAGTTCTTAACAAAAAGTGAAATGGAGATTACTGTATATCGAAAACTAGCGTTTCAATAAAATTACATTACTTTTCAAATTTTCAACTAAGTGAAACCGAGTAAAATAGTAAATATTGCCGAAAATCCCCGAAGTCATCCGTAGCCTCTTGCGTACCCCCATGTTGACTAATCACAGACCCCAAATCGTCGGCTTTACCAAAGCCACGAGCATCTTTCAGAATGATTATAAACGAATTTAATGACAATCTTTTTCTAAAGAAAATGGTGCATGGAGCGGATGTAGATAATATCACTGCCTCTAGCCTCCTACGGTCCAACCACTCTTCCACTTTTTTCCGCAACCTGATGACAAGATAATTCCACTAACTATGAAAATGTCTTCAGGCGTGAAGGTCACCTTTTGTATTATCATTCTGGTTTAAGGGCTTGCTGGAACAGATGAGATTAAGCAATACAGTTTTTTTTTTTCCAGAATATAAAATTGCAAATTTATTTTACAACAATAAGAATAAAACGAATTTAAATTTTTTAAATTAAAATCAGAACTATGTATCAATCAGGTCAATTGATATAAAATTTGTTTTAGACACATTTTAATAAAGTGTAGATTTTCAATAAGCAACATTACGAAATTTTTGTTTATAAAACTGCATGTTGAAAGAAATTATAAAAAATTGACAGTAATTTAGTTTACATGAATAATAATTTAAATTATCTAATATTTATAGTATCACAAATGTTTCTATTATAACGTTAATATTAAATACGAATTTCGTACCCCATATATTTCCATCAATATTTGGATAGGAAAGTAAAAACGGACATTTTCCATTTTGTATTTTAAATTTCATTTGTAAGGAACAAATCCTTATTATGACCCCCCCCCCCCCCGTTCACCTTAATACAACATTTAAGGGGCTGACGGAAGTACCAGGATCTTAAAATATTATCGATGATATCCTCCACTTAACATTCTACGCTGAATTGGAAAATTATATTTACCATGCTAGTGGTTTGCTAGTTCTGTTTAGCAGTAATTTAATTTTAATTATTTTTAAATTCTAAAACTCTAATATAATGGAAGATTATTTCATACCCTTTAAAGAAAACCTTCCATTACACTCTCCTACTCCGTCTCTTCCCTCTCTAAACCATGGTATTACATGGTATAGAGGAATTTGGCTGGCACTAATTAGCTTATTGTTAACTATGGCAGGAGGCATAACCAAGGGATTTTCATCAAATCGTCAACTTTCCTGTTGAATTTAATTTAAAATACAATTTAATAGAATCGTTAATGAACAAAATCGTATATTTTTTTTCCCTATTCAAGGGAGAAGTAAGAAATATATATATTTGAAAGAGTGTTTTTCAGTACCAGGTAAATGAATAATAAAAATAATCTTACATGTATATTTTTATGATCGACTTACATTTTTTTTTATTATTCACTTTGTTTAATGTCATTATTTGGGTTATTGGCTTAGGAATGGTTGCCCAGCAGGGCTATGGGGTGGGGGTTGGAGTCGTTGGTATGCCACAAACAGCTACTGCCCAAACACAACAGATGCAGATGCAACAACAGCAGATGCAAATGCAACAGCAGCAGCAATTGCAACAGATGCAGCAGCAGCAACAAGCTCAGCAACAGCAACAACAGGTAAATTATGAAGATTATTATTAAATAATTAAGTTTATTTAATACCCTGCACTTATATTTATTTTTGTAATGATTTAAGTGATGATGATTTATTTATAAAATAGTTTTAGTTTTTAGCATTAGCAGTTTCCAAAGATCAGTCACAAACCAAACTCTCCCATCAATATGATAGATGTATCTAATCACATAAAAAGTAAGAAAATAAACTAAATAAAAAATTAATAAACGTTCATTGAAACTCAAAGGTAAATAATATAGATGTCTTAGAATCTTCAGTTTTTTCTTTTATTTAAAAGTAAAATGCCAAATTTATTGTAAATCCTAGCAACTGTAGTTGCAATAAGTTTACAATTAGCACAATAAGTACACAATTCCAACCTTAAATTTTAGTGAATATCTTATAGTTAAAATTTGAGAAAATTAGGGAGGGGGGGGGAATTGCGAAAACAGCTTTAGTATATACATTCATAAAGAGCTAAAACAGTCAGTCTTATCCAATGTAAAATAAATGTTCCAACGGCTTATTCCACATGATAGTCTTTAAAAAATTTAAATTCCTCATTGAATTCCACAGTATTTGTTGGTATTGTGCCACCCATCTGACATTTGCTCAACCAATTCTCTTGCCACTAAGTCTCTCAGGATTTTTTAAGGAATAATTTTTTTTAAATTCATTCTAGTGGCTATGACCATTCCATCAAAACCTATCAAGCTCGATGGACTTTAGTGGTATTGAATCTTATGCTTTCCTAATGTCTACTCCTTAAGTTCAATTATGCCTCTAACAATTTTTTCATCTTCCAAGGAGGTTATACCTTAGCTGGAAGCTGCCATTCCAAACTGTGGTGCAAGCAAGCAATATATAGGGGATGTTTATATGGGTTTAGTCCCTTATAAACATCCCCTATATATATTTATTTTTCACTTCATTTTCAGGCTGGAGGGGGTGGCCAACAACAAGCAAATCAAAATAAAGAATTCAATACAGCTTCGCTTTGCCGTTATGGACAGGAAACTGTACAGGATATTGTATCCAGAACACAAGATGTGTTTAACACATTAAAAGTCATGCAGGTACTTCTTATTATTATTTGTAATATATTTTGTTTGTTGAATACATATAGTATTTAAGTGATCTAAGGGCATGGATTGAATAAAAAAACTTCCAGTTGTCCCCAGTCTTTAAGAAAAAAAAAAATGTATTCATTAAAACTCTAACAAAGAAGTTATTAGGAAAAAATATATCAAAAGATTGTACTGCCAGTTTTCTACTTTTTTTTTTTTTTTCACTTTACCAAGTAGAGTTGACCATTGAGTCAAAGTGAAAAAAAAGGTCAGAATTTGGTAAATAAGTTTAGAATTCAANAAGAAATTATTTATGCAAAAATATATATATTCTTTTTTAAATTAAATACATAATAATGGCTCTACAGGCCTTAGAGACCAGATATCAAACTCATGTTAAGGATGTGTTTATTGCCAACCATGGCACACTGAAGAAAGTATATGGTCAGCAAATCGCTCTGGCACTTCATTTTTATGTATTTAAAGAATAATTATGCCCAATTAGGACTGACATTATCCATTATATTTAATTAATAAATACGTCCACTATTATTAATTAGATTATCAAACAAATTCATTTATTTAAAAAAAATAATGTTTCAAAAATGTGTGTGTGTCTATATATTTTCCTCTAGTCGGCAGAGCGGTGGTTACGGAGGGCTGCTCGCGATTCTAGTTTCAAACTTAATTAAGTGTCTTCATTTTTTAGGAAAGATACTGAAACAAAACATTTAGTTTCTCTTCTTTAGGAATAGCCATACAAGTATTTTTGTCAGTTTGTGTGTGTGTGAGTATGTGGGTATACGCGTTCGTTTGCATTTGCATGTGTGGGTGAATACATAAGTATGTCTGAGCGCGCGCGCCTGTGTGTGAGTGTGTGTGTGTGTGTGCGTGTGTCTCGTGTGGCGAAAAACTTTATATTGTTCAATTTCAAATTAAAATCAACTATAGAATCATAAGTCATAGAATAGAATCAGTCAACAATTCAATTTCGCATAAATAGAACAGTAATTTTATTATGTCTTGTAGTTTGTACAAGAACCCACATTATGTTTCGTATCGAGAGTGTAAGATAAGTATTGGTGCGGAGGTACCTTGCGAGACGAGGAGGATTGCAGGCAGAAGACGGTGGGAAGGCGTCATGCTGACTACTGGCGGACGGGTCCAGGCGATCCGAGGTCAACAGAACCCAACCGTGGAGGAGCTGGGATTCTAGAAGACTAGTTCTAGCGTAGACTAGTCTTCTTAAGCGCTAATACGACGTTCCTATAGGTGAACGGGACTTAACCCTATTCGACACCCATCACTTTCTTATAATAACATTTAAATAATTTTATATATAATTTACATTGTTTATGCATCGATGTTACAAATTATCTAGTGAAAGTCAAAATCAGGGAAATGATTTTGCAAAACTGAATTCTTGAATTAATATTGTAACAATAAAAATTTTGAATCCGTTAAAATTTAATTTATTTTTAAACTACAACTACTACTATCTGAATATTTACTTTAAAAACTGCTAGGATTTTGAAATAGAAAAAAGAAAGAAAAGTAATATAGTAATAGATATGTATTGAAGTATTAAAATTTTAAAAATGACTAAATTTAAATAACTTCAAATTATATATAAATAAATACGCTCTAGCGTTTGCATTTTTTAAAATAATGAAACCAAATTCTGTAATTAGGCTTACCGTCAATGGAAAAATTAGTCTAAATTTAAAATCTTAATATCTTCTTTATAATTAGCGTTGTGAAAAACATTCATCAATGCAAAACGTCCTTAAGAAATTATAATTGAATTTTTAAAAGTCAAAGTAATTCCTTATATCAGGCCCTTGTGTTATATGTGTACTATGGATATCGCCAAGGGTCTCATAACAGGAAGACTGATAATTTTATGTATGGTAAGTGCGGTATACTTCACGAGCAGAACATTGGCAAAGCAAATTGTGAAGTTTTTAAGTGTGTCAACTTTTTAAAAATTGAACTCGCTGTTCCTAACAGTAACAGCGGAGTACCGCGTGTTCCATTTTTAAGAAAGAAAAAATTAGTAAATCAGATTTTCTCAAAATATCTCTTATCTGCAGGCGAAAAAAATCTCAGATGAATCCACATACCCTACTCCATTCAAACAAAAGCTTACTTCTCCTACTGGGTCATATTCCAAAATGGCTTCCAGTACACTTTCTGGCCAACTTAAAAACTTCAATTGTTGAAACACTTGCTTTAAAAATTAATAGATCAGAAAACATTAGTAACTAATTTAAATCGAAAATCCTATTCCTGATCATATTATTTACCCTTCTATTTCTACAGAGACACTAAATATTAAATCAAATCAATCTCAACATAAAAATTTTTCAAAATAAATCTGATCCAAAACCAAGCAAATTATTTATGAAACGAGAGAGACCATTTTCTCAGGGGTACAATGTGTCCCTAAAAAGCTCGTTAGAGAGAGATTAAAATATCCACCCACAACGTTCTAAAAAGTTTGTATAAAAGTAATTATTTACTTCCGACCAATCTCTGTATAATTTAACTTTAATTTTTAAATAATTTCATATTGGCTATAATTATCTTAAAAAAGCAATATTTTACTGCACCTGTAATATACTACTTAAGAATATGATATTGCAATGGAAATTAAACGGTATCATTTCTCATGAGCATGATTTAACTAATGCACTAAATAATTATTATTAAACCCAAATTGCATTTGTTCAAAAAAGATGGTATAAAGAATTTATCTTAAGTAGAGGAGTGTGTATAATCATTGATAATAGTATTCCAGCTGTCATTATAACCCTCAATATAGTCTTTAAGGGAATAGCTGTACAAGTCCTTTCAAATACTATATTTACAGTTTGTTCTATATTCCTACCACCAAACAAACATTTCACAATTGACAGACCTACTATCAAAACTTCCCATCCCCTATCTAGTAAGATACTAGGGTTTTCAATAGCCACAATACTCTGTAATATTCCACACTTACAGACCCCAGAAGCCGTATGGTTGAATCCTTTATAGACTCATCCTAGCTTTGCTTATTAAATATTAACTCCCCAACTCATTTTTGGAGTGCTAGTGGCCATCAATCGGTTATAGATATTTTTCTGATAAGTCCGACACACTTCCTCGCACTTCATGACGATCTCTACGGATATGGCCATTATCCTATCTTAACTAACTAAACTAAGAGGTATCACCTGCCGCCTCAAATTAGTTGGTGGTAGCTGATTGATAAAGCAAACAGGGACGACTATCAACACTCTTTTCTCAACTCACCCCTATTATACACAGATAACTCTGTTACCAATATGACTACTGCTACTCTCAATGAAATATTATTCTTTAAAATAAAATTTGTGAAATACTTTTACCACTTATTTTACTTATATTTTTTTAAATTCTTGTATATTTTTTATCTGAAAACTTAAAACATTGTATTTTGAGGGGTGGTGATGATTTTAATTTTTCTGATCAATTAAAATAATTTATTTTGGAAGAACTTGTACCAAAAACAGCTTATTTAAATATTTTTATGAGTCACTCAATCCTAGTGGTACGAGTTCAAATCCCGCAATTAGCAAGTTTTTATCGAAAAATAAAAGCTTGCTCAGAACCATGTATATATTTTTAATAGGGTTACAACACATAGGACAGATAGCTCACTACTTCGTGAACAAAAGTGTTTGAAGAGAAGGTGAAATAAATAATAATTTTTTTAAATATTTTCTAGCTTCTTTAAATATTTACTTTAGTATGGTGTATTTAGAGGCGATTGAAAATTAAATACTGACGTAAAAAAACTAAACTTAAGTGTCTTCTACTGTTATATATTTATTATTTTATTAAAAAAAGATGAAAATCAGTTGAGAGTGTACATTAGATTCATATTAACAATTTATATTAAACAAGACACTTACTTTTATTTAAGAGTTTTACCTGACTGACCTCTATGTAATGATACCTGATACCTCAGTGTAATACGCAGGAGGTTACTCTATGCCAGATTTGTTTCAACTAGCGGCAGCTCAATTTGTGTTATTTGTTCATAATTAGTTTTCTGTACTAATTGACATGTAAGTATTAAAATATTTATGTTACTTTACATCTAGTAAATATTAAATTAAGGGGTCTTTTTCTTTCCTTACCTATTGTTTCGTAGTGTATGTATTTAGCAAAATATCAAGGGTTTGGTATATTCTGATTATTATTTTAATTAATTAACTCCCTGCACGTCACTTATTTTTATAATTTGAAAGAGAAATCCTTCTTAAGAACTCCTAGAGGGTGACTAACTACTATTAAAATTCTGTGAAATTAATTCACATTAGGATCAGTGACATATGATGTATGTCAATTTATAAAATTATTAAACTATTAAAATACTTTATTTATTTAATATTTCACTTGTAACTTTAAATAATATTGTGAATACCAATTCAATGAGTTTGATTAATTGTGTCTGCTAAACCAAAAAATTAAGAAAATTACCAGTACAGGTTGCTATTCTAATCAAATTTTTGTTTACTAGGAACCTCTCATTCTTGATCAACCAAATGATTTATGTTAAGTTGTGTTTTTTTTTTTTTTTTTTTTTTTTTTTTTTTTTTTTTTTTTTTTTTTTTTTTTTT